>VZSZ01002931.1:79214-96495 GCA_013398815.1 Ibidorhyncha struthersii | reverse complement strand
GGAAAGGGAAAGGGAAAGGGAAAGGGAAAGGGAAAGAAGGGAAAGGGAAAGAAGGGAAAGGGAAAGAAGGGAAAGGGAAAGGGAAGAAACTCACCCCTAAAACCAATCAGAAAAGAAAAAGAAATAAAAAGGATTGAGTTGCATTAGTAAGATTTTGAAACTCCTTCTTAATATTCCCATTCCACACTGATTTGTAGACCTGAGTTGTTAGCTGTTAATTAGGCCCCAGTAATTAATGACATCAACTCTTCTATAAACAGAGATTAATTCTTCAGTTCTGTTGAGGGAAAATGCACCAGTAACACTAGATGACCCCAAATGAAATACACAGGCCTTTGACAGATACCCAAATAGCATGTGTTTTGGTTTGCATTGTAAAAAAGAGATAGTTTGGTGGCAGATTAGTAACTACCATTATATCTTGAAGCCTCTGATCATAACAATTAACATTGAAGTACTTTTTGGTTTGCATAATTTATGTTGAAAACCTAACTTTCTCATGTAGGATCAACCATACTCTTTACATTTCGTGATCTTTAGAAATCTTCACTGGCAGAATGTTTAAAAAATTTAATATCCAAACTGAAATGTTCATTTATCAATGTTGATTAGCCCCCGTTATTTAGGGAAAAAAAATCGTTATTTATTATGTATGAGAAAGGTTTTCAAAGTCTGAAAAATTATTTTTTACTTGCAAAATTAAAACAGAGGAAGACAATGATGGAAATGTATAAAGCAACAAGGTGTTACCTTAAATTTGGTAGGGATTAGCAAAAACGACCTCAGAAGCTTTTTCAAACAGCTTAATTCTATAATTTGCAAATGCCCCTATTATGCTAGAAGTAGTACACTAAAGAAGTGTTTAAGTACTTTAAGATGTATTTAAATGCTTTCTATACTTATATAGCTTACATATATGTAATAAACTTATACAGTACTTATACAGCTAATAACTTAGATCAGTATGCGATATACAGATGGGTAATATCATATGATAACTTACCTATTTAGCAGAGCAACAATAGATGACCTTTTATAACTCAAGATCTGCTAATAAAGTAACCCATCAGGACTGAACTAGTGATTAACCTCAGCCATTTGGAACTTTTATTGGCGTTAACCTGACCTCCACATTTATCAAAACAAAAAAAGAAATAAAGGGCAAAAGGGGTATCTCAAGCTGCATAATTAATGGAGCTTTTATAATACTTTGCAACAGACCACAAAAAAAAATTTTGAAAAACATGTGAAGTTTGAATCTAGGTGGTCGGTGTCATATGTAGCCTTACATATGTGGACTTGCAGAAAATTTTTTTTTTTCTAAAGTTCTGAAGAATCAGAATCAGAATCAGAATTGGTTTGTACCATTAAACAAGTTGTGCTTGTAACACATATTTTGTATGTAATTTTTATATCTTCTTATAAACTTTGCTTTCTGTGTCTTCAAGAAAAACATTAACTGTCCTGTGATCTACCCCACTTATTTATAGAGGTCCTTAATAATGGTTTACAGTTTCCTTTTTGTTTTGAGTTGTAACACATTTTTAATGGACTTAGTTTGTACTATCTGGATTTTTCTATCATTCTGATTTCTAGATCAGTTCTTGCCTAGAGTGAGATGTCTTATGTGACATAAACTATTATTATTATCAAACTTGAAAAAATATTTAAAAACTGCTTTACAATATCTGTTTTCCATAAACAAACCCTAGCATCATCACTGTGTTAGTAACCTTTAGTTCTTTATCCAGTGATTTCTGACCCATCATTTCCATTATTTTTCTCTGGCATCAATGAAGAGTTGACAGGCCTACAAGTACCTAAGTCACCTGCTTAACATTTTAAAATATTGGCACAAGACTATCTTTCTTCTAGCCTTGTGGAACTTCTCCAGTATTTTAAGGCTTACTGAAAATCAATATTAATTGTCTAAGAAGATTCTCTGTCAGCTTTCTTAAAACTTTTGGATGAAAATTCCCTGAGCCCACTGCTCTCAAAAGTCTACTAGCTCAATTAAAACTGTTGTATTAACTTGTTATATGGTTATTTTACCCAAATAAGAATGATAAATCTAACACTTTTTAATTCTTCTGCATTACTGTCAGTACGTCCGTTGTTCACATATACCAAAGAACCAACCAAGATGGTTTGAATTTCTCTTTTGCTTCTTTTTTCTAGCCACAGAGTCACCTTGTTCTCTTCTGCTTGCCTTATAAACTTTCAGGTGAAAATAGTTTTAGATTTCCTATTTCCATATGTTTCTGTGTGTATATGACTATAAATGTATGCATACATTTCAGTGTGTGTATANTTTATTCTTTGGCTTTTTTTTTTTTTTTGCCTGTGGGCTAAGAGCTTTTAAGTTTTTGTATTTCAACAGGACCATTTCAGGACGTGCACTAAGGTACGTTGCTACTAAAAAAAAAGTAAAATACATGGAAATTGGTTGTGTGTCTCTGATTTTAAATAAACTTTATTATGGACTGTACTGATGATGCTATGAACATAAACATGTTCATTCAACTTATTGTCTAAAAACAAACCAGAGTATCTAAGCCAAATTACCCACCTTTACTCAAGAAACATCTATTTTTTTCTGTCCTTTTGAGCATTTTTATCAGCACAGAGACAAAATTGGTCAGGGCAGTGCAGGAGAAAATGTGTTACATGGAAGATACGGAAGGCCATTGTAGTTCTGGGACTAAGTTTTCACAACATTAGGCTGCATCGTTGTTCTTTCCTTCACATTTAATCAGCCTTTTGTGTCGATAAGTATTGAACTTTCACAATAATGCATGTTTCTTCAATACACGTAAGACATTAAAGACATAGGAGCTCTGTCAGTTGGTACACTAATACCAGACTTGGAGACTAACAAGACTAAAGCAATGAAGAGGACTCAAGTGATGAAGTCATATGTTCTGCATCATAATTTTTTTTACCTGAAAAGGCAATTCAGTGGCAGGATTTCAGTGCTACAGAAGTAAAGCACTGGAGTGCTGCGCATTGCCCCAGGCATAAGTGGGTAAGCAACAGGCTTTTCATTTCAGCACATGCTCATGGTCATAATAGAGGCTTGGCTTACGCAGTTAGGTCTTGGATCAGGCAGGAAGAATCTTGCCTATCTAAAGTGGAGATAGAGCCAGTTCCTGTAATTTATAGCTAAGGAAGCTTGTGCATAGAGTTTCCTAAGAGTCAAGAGCATTGTCATTGTAGACTGTACTAAATATAATCATGCTTCAACACCAGGTTGTCTTGTGTCTGTAGAAAATCATGATGTGTTTTGATAAACCTGTACAGTCTTATTTTGTCTCAGTACATTGTGAATTATTATTTAGAGAAGAAAAAGAAGGCAAAAAACATCTTGTGGAGGAAAAAAAATAAAATTTGGACAAAAAGTAAGTATTTCGAATGGATGCAAACATGAAATTAAATTAACTTTTGAAATAACATGAAGTAAGTGGGAATGCTGAAAAGATCAGAATGAATTTCCATGCATTCCGGTTCAAGAGTTAGCCACTGAATATACTTGAGTATGCTGTAAGTTCATGCACAGAAGATAAGCAGTATTTATGCTTAAGTGAATTGGTTATGTGATTAGGTGTTTGTGTTGAAGTTGCCAATTAAGTGTTAATACCATTTAGGTACAGGCAGGGACACATCAGCAGCACGATTTGATCTTTTACTATAGCTGAGGGTACTGTAGTTTTAAGGGTGACTGGTTTTACTACATCTAAAGTTATTGGTGTTTATTGTTGCCTGTAATGTCCACCAGCCTGGTGCAAAATTAATAATGTCACAGAGACAGCCCACAGCCAAAATCTCAGATCCAAATGGATGGGAATTTTTGTTTGTTATTTTATTTTTCATTGATTTAAATTTTCAGAGTCACAGTTTTTACTTTATGTCTAGATATTTCTTGACATCATTTAGTGGGCTGTCATCCATTCATCTCAGGAGGAAGACACTTGTTGAGGAAAACCTTCAACATCATGTATTTAATAAGATTAAAAGTGTCAGCTGATGAAATACATGACAGCACACTATCAGTATGACTCCTTTTGCCATAACCAACTTGAAATTGCACAGACAGATACATCTTAATGAAGAAGATACTTTATAGAAAACAACATCTTATTACAGTATGCTTATATTAACATATTTTGATACATCATTATTTCCTGTTTTTTTCTAGTTTTATACTCTGGGCATGAGAGCTTTTAATGCCATAGCTCATTAATATTGGTTCATAATGCTCAGCAGGTATTGGAAAGTATATACCATAAATGTCCTGAGCCATCAAGCTAGAATGCCTGTGCACTCAGATAAGAAACTTTGAAAAAAATATATGCTATTGTCATGCAAGTAAAGAAACGCTGAGGCTGGAGAAAAATTGGTTAGTTTTCTTGAGGATCTTTGCAGCTTGAGTGAGGAACATACACAGCATAAGATAAGTACTTAAACAATCTCTGGAATAACACCAATTGCAGATGGGTAACCTATGAACATAATTGTTTGCAAAAAATTTGAAGTATTATGATTCTCTGTGTTATTAAATTCCTCAACCTTTCTGTGACCATCTGTTTAATATCACTTATGCTCGGCATGCAGAAAGCTGTCAATGAAATGACCTAATCTCCTCTGCAAGGTACTTCTGTTTGCTTCTTTTTCCTTTGATGATCAGAAGTAAAAAATTCATTTGATTTAATCTTAATCATTTCAAGAGTGCATCAATAGCTAAGATCTATTATAAAGCCACTGCAGAGAGTCTTGGTAGATAAATGACTTTCAGTGACCCATAGACTATTTAATTGATATATGTTAAAGGTGATATAGAAAGAGTGGGGANNAGAAAACTATTTAATTCTTTCAGGACGTGATTTTGTTTGTATTAACTGCATAAGGAAAAAACAAAAGTTTTCTTACTCCACGCAGGAATACATAGGAATGCAGGTGAATGTGGGACAGCCAGCTTCAAGTTCAATTTGCAAAAGAGTTTTTTCATACTTATGTGTGAAATTATTAGTTACCCATAACCACCTGTTTCAACAAGACCCCAACATTAACAACACATATATATATATATTTGTTTTATACATAGACATATATGCATACGAATTCCCATTTCAAAAGTAGCAGGGAGATAAATTGAGGAGTCAGAACCGTGCCCCTGTGCACATACTTACTCAGCAGTCAGATTCTAGTCTATAGCTTAGAAAATGCATTGAACAGCACTAAATGGAACAACAACCCTTGCACTGCATCTTTGTTTTCAGAACCACAGAATACATTGAGCCTCAGCATTCATACTTAGTATGCTTAGTATTGCAGTGGTACATTACTACTGAAAGACTCCTCATTTTTGAGATTTGTATTCCCTAATTCAGAGTGGAAATTTTCCCAAAGTTTTCAGTAGCTTTCTAGTCCTCAAACATAATTTCATTATTAAAAATATTCAGAATAACACGTGCTTGGAAACATGCTTTCCTCTGGGCAATATTACTTAGGCACAGCCACCCCTTGGTCCATATCCAGGCCCACATCCAGGATAGAATGATTTCTCCACTGAAACAGATTAAGTGGATAAAATTAAAATTTATTACTTTTCAAAAAATGTGTATATATTTAAAATTTAGCATTAAAAGTTCTTTATTTATCCTTGGGAGAAACAAAATCAAATGGAAAGCCTTCTGTTTTCTAAAGCTACTTTCTTTTCTTTCTCCCAAGTAGCAATTGTAATTGTTTTAATCTTGGGCATATAAGCATAGCTTTACTTCACTGGAGGCAATAAGGCAACTCACTGTGGGAGAGACTGTAATGAAAACATTACCTTCCACTTGTGACTCATGCTGGCTTGTCCAGTCTTTGTAGTCAAATGTTGTCTCCCCCTCAGCCTAGCCTGAGAAAGGACAGTAACATTGCATTGACTTCAGACTACATCAACAAAACCAATATTTGAAACAGAAAGATTAAAAAAAAACTGAACGAAACAAAACAAGCCAAAACCAAGTGCATGTTCTATCCAACATTATGCTTGGATATCTCTGATATAAAAAAAAAACAGTGCTTCTAAAGGGTAATATATAAAGCACACCTGACACATCTATTGGTTTTATTTAAACAATATAGCTTAAGATTTATGAAGATGGCATTGGGTATAACAGCTGATTCCTTTAGAAATGCAGGGACCATGAAAAGGCAGTGAGGTTTCAGCATTTACTATCTGTAAACTGATTTGTCATTGAAAGTCAGCATTATTCAACATTATAAATATTATAGAATCATATTGCAGTACCCCATTGCTTTATGAAAGTATTTAGGCTAATGGGGTTTCAGTAAGATCATTCATAAATATTTTTTTCTACTAGCTATTTTAAAGGTATCGATTTGTCCCGGTCCCCAAACTAAAAAAGGGACTGAGACAAATTCACACCTTTAAAATAGTTAATAGGAAAAAAAAAGTTGTGACTCATTTTACCGAAACTCTAGCCTGATATTTATAACCCAAAATATCTGTTATAGTTGCTGAGTAAGGAATAGCTTTTACTTTTATTGAGTGGCCTAATAAAGGCAGCTTAAGAAAAAATTGGTCAGATCCTATAATGAAATTTACATTTTAATGAAACTATGAACACATAGCATTAATAAACTTCCTTTTAATGAATTACAAAACAAGTTCATGCAACAAAAAGCCTCTTCTCCACGAATCATTTCCTTCTGCTTACTTTGCAGAAACAGAACCAAAGTAAACATGCAACTTTTGTCTTCATATGCATTTTTCTTTATCTTGACTTAAGTTTTTAGTTGCAGACTAAATATTCTGGTCTTAATCCTTACAAAACTATAGATGCTTTCATTGTCTATATAGCAGAAAATGAAAAGTAGCAAGAAAACCATAATAAATATCCACTTTAAGATTATCCTTTACTTCTACCTCGATGTTCAGTCCAGTCTTAAAGCTAGAAATTAAAAACAGAAGAATCCCTAGTGTGGTTCTCTAAGGTCCTGCCCAGTATGGGTGTTTTTAAAACAGATCTGACTTGTGCAGACAACTTTACTGGTGAAGAAGGTATTAATTTGGAGATCTTATTTCCCTCACTCAGCCCTTCCAGACTGGCTTTTCTGGTTCTTCAGAAAAATTTCTTTTTTGATCTACTTTTTCTTGAAAGACACTGATATTGAGTCCCTTCATAAAGATAGATTTAGGCAGTTACAATTGCAAAGATGGAGCAAGCAGAGTTTGAAAAGGTATTGCAAAAACTAAATTGGTGGTAAAAAATCTATGAAAGAAATTCAGAGAATTAAGAATGTTTCAGTCTTTAAATGTATAGTTTCACAATTGTTTATATACATATATATATAGTTAACACAGCCTCTCCTTTGAGGAGTGTAATTTTTTTTCTTACGATTCACTGCTTCTAAGAGAAAGGTCTACTATTCCCAGTAATATCACATACTAATACTAAACTGCAGCTTGAATTAATGAGTCATGGCAGAACCTGAACAAATCTCTTGCTAATAAACAACAAATAGAAACCTATGCAATTTTTGGTTAAGCTTCTAATCCATTTATAAATTTTTGTCATGAACTGGTTACAGATGAGATAATTCTGGGGAGTGTCTTTATACCACTGTTACCCTCCCAATATAAGCTCCCCCTATTGCTAAAATCAAAGGTGGTTCTACAAACAAACTTGGTCTTTCATAGCCACAATCCTGACAACACAGGACCAAAAAAAACCTCAGGTGTTGCATTATCTTCCAGGAAGACCCATAGTGAAGCACTGATTAATAACCTCTTTACTTTCAGGTCAGCTAATTTGTACGTACTATTGATATGTCTCTGCCTGGTTGTACTGGTATTGGTTGGGATAGAGTTAGTTTTCTTCATAGCAGCTCATATGGTGCCATATTCTGGACTTTGACCAAAACAGTCTTGATAACACAGGGATGTTTAAATTATTGTTGAGCAGTGCTGACATAGCATCAAGGCCTTTTCTGCTTTTCCTGCTATTCCACCAGCAAGCAGGCTGGTGGTGGGCAAGAAGTTTGGACGGAACACAGCCGGGACAGCTGACCCCGACTGACCAAAGGGATATCCCATATCATATGGCATAGTTCTCAGCAATATAAGCTACAGGGAAGAAGGAGGAAGGAGGAATACTCGGACTCGTGATGTTTGTCTTCCCAAGTAACTGCTACGTGTGACAAAGCCCTGCTTTCCTGGAAATGGCTAACCATCTCCCTGCCAATAAGTAGTGAGTGAGTTCCTTATTTTTCCTTGCTTGCACGTGCAGTTTTTGCTTTACTTAATAAACTGTCTTCATCTCAACCCATGAGTCTTTTCACATTCACCCTACCAATTGTCCCCCTCATCCCACCGGGGAGGAGTGAACGAGCAGCTGTGCGGGGCTTGGCTGCCTACTAGGTTTAAGCCACAACACTGGTGTAACAGTGTCTCAAACATCAATATTGTATTGATTTACAATCATTTTATTTACTCTTTTTCCAATACACTCAAAAATATTTCAGTCCTAAAAAACTGATGCATCATAAGGTGTATCATTGAAAAGCCAGTTAAAAACAATAAACGACATGTCAGATCAGTGATTTCCATCACTTCTTCCATATTTAACAACAAAGTTGTTAACTGCCGAGGCCTCTATTTTTTCAAACTGAATTTATTTTCCTTTACTATTTTCAACACAAATAGGAAAACAAAAACTCATTCCACACAAGGAATATGAGAAATATTTTAAGAAGTTATATTTTGCAATACTTAAGGATAATAGTTTAAAATTAAAGAACTTTGAGGAGTAGCGAGTAATGTAGATTTTACTGTAGTCATAAACTGGAAAACTGTTAGCTAAAATATCTCTATAACTGATTATTTTTTCTCAGCGCCTTTCAGGTAGCTGATAGCTGGTAACCCAAATATCAATAGACAGGAAAGTATCCATCCTATTCTGTTGTTGAACTGCAATAGTTTTTATATGTGCACGCAAATCTAGATGAACTTATTTTTCAGCCAGATGTTCCCCAAAGCCCTGCCAAAGCCCACACATAAATCTAAGAAGATTTCACCAATTCATGACAAATTTTAAAAATGAAGTATCTATGGCCGTATGAAGTTTCTTGCTGTTGTCACTAACACAACAGTAGAACTGTATGTTTGGACAAACTGAGATTTAAGTTAAATATCAAAATAAGATGGCATAGAAAACAAGTGAGTGTCTGACAACTCTGAAAAAAACTTTAGCAGGAAAGATCTGAGATTGAGAAAGGTATTGTCATATTTATTTAGACAGAAGTTTATTTTAGAGACTTAGTTTTTTACCCATGCCCCTATGTTCTATGGTATTCATTTGAATACTACATTTTCTGCGCAAATCAAGCAAAAAAAAAAAACAGCCTTGAGAAATCCGACCATACTAATGACTGTTCCTTAGAAATCAGTTCTGTAATCAAATTAAACAAATCTAACAAGCTTATACAGGCAAGATCTATTTTCTGCAAAATCATGTTGACAATTTCATGTAAAATCAGCCAAAACTTGGTTACAATTTTTGGCAGTAAAATTCTTAATTAAACACTTAGTAGTCAATGCACAGTCTGCTTATAGTTCCTGATGTTCTCTTTTTCACCAACATCATTCCAGGATTTATAAAAGTTGGCTCTTACTGTTTTTTTTTTTAATTTCCTCAGTTAAGCAAATACTGATAATAAACATTAATAAAGTTCCTTAACTGCTACATTTAAAAAAAATTAGTATGAGGAATTTCAGCCAGTTCTTGTCAAGTATTTGATCTTACTACCCTACGTGATTACAAACATTGACCTTTCAGTCCCAGAGACTTCATGGATGACAAATTTGAAAGATTCAAGAACGGACCAAACAAGTTAATCAAGGAAAATCTAGTGCGAGTTATGAGTGAGATAGCAGTCACACCCTTTTCAGAAGACACTGAGCTGCAGATGGTTGGAGGATGCACACCTGCTAGGGAGAATTATCAAATATACATTCCTTGTTCTCACTCTTCACTCTTACACTTTTGGCTACCATCTGAGACAAAAAATCTGACTAGAGGAGATCTTTTTTACGCGTAGCATAGACAATGGCATTTAACTATGATGATACATTTCCAATAAAGAGCAGAATTCTCTGCTGAGCTTTTCTTCCTTTCCTGTATTACTTTTACAGTTTTATCATTTACAGCTAACATCAGATACAAGCTGGACTATATTCTTTTCTTACTTTTAATACTATCATAAAAAACTACCTAGTTTTCACGCCATTGACCTAGTTATTTTGTTAAATCTCTATTCAGCTGTTAATGTGTGTAAATGTATACATACATACACACATTTATTTCTCCATTGTCCTCACTTCTCTGGCTCCTTATGGCAATAATTTTACAACTTCCTTCTCATCTTCTTTTGTTCTATTTTACTATTTTCCCATGGAATTATAACTTTTCAGGTGTCCAGTAGATACCCTGAGAAATTTCCCAGTAATCTATTTTTCTTCCCAGTAGGCTATTTTTATCAAAGTAAGTTACTGTCTTTCATCACTTGAATCTTAAAAGAAAGATTGGAAAATCTTTAAGTAAAAATAAAGAAAAGGTATGTTATGCAAATGCTATTTCACGTATATTTTTTATTACACTTGCTGGAATCTTTATGTAACTATATATTGTTTTATTCAGAAGTGTTCTGTAGCTGTTACATATGATTAAACTTAAAAATTCAATGTGTACAATGCATCTATTTCTGGGCAGTATTTCTGGGCAGTATTTCTGGTGGAATTTGTAGGTTAATTGAGATTTATAATAGCTTGAACAGTGATCTTCTAGGAAACCCATTGTTTTCAGTTCAGACCTAAACATTTTCTTAACGTGTATCTCTTATCCTCAATACCTAAAAAATTGCTTGTGCAATCAAGTTGTGAAATAATGCTGGTTGTATTTAATGACCTTGGGTCATCATTAAAAAGCTTTTTTGAAGTCTAGGCACCTATCCCATATATTGTGAATTCCATATTGTACTTTTGATTCACTATGCAAGGGCTTTGCTTTCATTTTTCAGTATACATCTCAGTAAGAGTATGAGATACATAAATGACACATCTGCAAAATTTGCAAGGTTTCACTTTGCAAAACAAACTTTTCCAGTGAATCAGGGACAGAACCACCAGACTGGTTTAAGCTTCTGGTGGACACATTGGAAGGAACAATTCTCTTCATGCTGCAGCTAATAATACCAGCACTGGGAATGTTTTGTTTATTTCCAAACAGTTAATAGTCACTAGTCAAGCAATCAACAATCAGCAAGCTTCGATTTCTGTAATGAAAAAGGTACACTTCCTCAAGTTATATTCATTTTTTTCAACTGCAGTCAGAAGTAATATTCTCCATATGTATATGCATTTACACTGCACAGTTTCTGAAATACATCATGTCTACATCATGTGTCTCTGTGTGGAACATTGGTATTTTAGTTATGTATAACCCATACAGAGACAAAAATATTCTGTTGAAACTCACTGAAATGTATATGTAGAGCTGTTTTCCTTCATTTTAGTGAACTGTAGGATTATGTTCTCATCTCAAAAGAAAAACTCAGTGTTGCCTGATTTCTCATTACTGGGATAAAAGAGTTGACAAGGTTTATTTTAGACAATATATGTGGAAAGAAAGACAGCCCAGGTGAAGAAGAAAGGTATGAAGCAGGGAGGAGGCAGTAGAGCTTCCGCAGTACCTCAGCAAAACAGCTATAAGGCCTTGGACAAATCCACAAGAGTGACTTTTGGAATGGTAGCACTGTCCAAAAAAACAATGTGACTGAGAATATGCAAATAGTCTCCAGCTGTTTGATTCTTCTTCTGCTCATTAGTGTATGTCTCCTTGGCAAGATAAAACTTGTATCACCATACTCAGTCTGCCACCATTTTCCAGTCCCAGGCAGAATAATTTACAATCCCTTCATTTCGGCTTGTGACTTGGATAAATCCATTCCAAAGTACATTCTAGAAAAAAAATAAAAATAAAAATTGTTATCTAGAAACACTCTTCTGTAGTTGTTTTCAGATGACAAAATATAAAATGAGACTGTCAAGCATATCTGTTCCAGTTATCCTCTCAGCTTCCTGTGGCAACATAATCATGTATATATGAAAATGTTCTTTCTTTTTGCTCCATTTTAAACTCATGTCATAAGCATTAAATTGGTAGTTACTTTTTAACTCTGATTTACTGTCTTCCTTTCTTTTCGTTCTGCGTCAAATTTATACCTGAACATTTCACTAGCGTTGGCTTTTTTATTGCAATTCCCTATTCACCTTCTTTATGCCATTCATTATTGTAGAAGTTATATCAGGTCACAATTGTATTACCATTATAAAGATCTCCATTGTATTTAGCCTGCTTTGTATAGAAACTGTACCATCTCTCTAATTATCCCTGTCATTCTACTTCTAGTCTTTTCTAGTTCTATTAGAACATTTTTGGTCAAAAATTCATGCAATAGTCAAGGTGTGGATACATCACAGTTGTAAACAGTGTTGTAATATAGTTAATCAGCTGCAGTACTGCAGATGCCAACCGCAGGATGGCAGAGATGTAGGCTTTTTCTACTTAAATATGTATAACATATTTGAAAAAAAACAGATAAGTGCAGTATGATGCTATAAATTATTTTTAACATTCAGAGAAGAGGTGGCTCTACAAGAAACAGACAAAATAAGTGAGCAGCAGTCATGTAGTCTCTGCTTGTTTATTTATGAGTGCTACTAGGCAAATTTAGTTGACAAAACTTGAAATTGTCCAGTTTCACCTAGAAATCAAGCACATGTAGTTGAGCATTCATGATTAGTGCCTGTCACCTTTTACTAATTTTTATTTTTTATCTTTTCTTTTTGCTAGAAAATACAGATTTCAAAAACATGTCTTAAAGAATAAATATATCATCACTTGGATGGAATTTCTGAACAAGACTACAAGGAGACACAGGAAAGAAGAAACATTCTCTTCTCAGTTCCTAGGACCCTCATCAGAGATTCAGAGTCAAATCCAGCTTCCTACCTAATTAGATTCATGCTTTTTATGGGTGACTTTGGGCAGAGGTCTGGCCACACTTTTGCTGGAATATCCTCAAGCCTGGAACTAGTACAAAAAGCTGGTTCTTCTGACTTTATTTTACAGCACACACCAAGAACATATTTACCTTTCAGGATGACTGATAGGTCTCAACAAATTTGGGGATTTTTTGCAGCTTTTCTCTATTCTAGCTGCCCTTGCATCTGTACCATATGACTGACACTAGACAAGAAACTATAGTGTGCCAATGCCAGCTACAATGAACAGAGACAGCGAGCTGAATTCAGATTGTTAATAAAAGAAACATGCATGTTCACAATCACCTTGGTCTTCTCTCTAGTTAGATAAATATAGGTTTAACAACTCAGATCAGAGACAGCCGTTTCCCACTCCAGAGGTTTGTACTGTAAAGATCAGTAGCCATACTGAACTCTTGTTGATGGTTTGGCAACTCATAGTTTCCTTTTGCTTGAGAAGCATCACACTCCATTGGGTACAGTGGAGTTCACTGGAATAGCTTCTAGATATATGGATTTTAACTTCATATTTGTCTAAGTCTCATCCATCTATTGCTAAATTCCAGAAACATATAATTAGGTAGATTTTCCTTTAAAAAACAAACAAATAAAAAGCACAAGGATAATCACATCCTCTTCTAAAAAGCCAGACTCTGGGTTTTTTTTAATAGCTCTAGTCATTCCGTGAAATGTATCATTTTCTTGTACAGAATGAAATGTCAGTTTTCTGAAGATATGGCTGTCATGAATCCACCTAGCTGACAGTTTTTACCCCGATTTATGTCAGTTACAGTAGGAAGACTNTCAGTTACAGTAGCAAGACTGAAAGCCTGTATTATTTGCAATCAAGTAAAATACTATTTATTTTAGAGACATCTTGAGCTACACACTAGTAATGAAGATAACAAGGAACACAAGTCACTTACTGACACACTGCCAGTGCTGCTATTCCTTTGCTCAGCTGTCCCTTTCCACTATTAAAACAGAATGTCCGAATAGGGCACTTGGATGAAGCTAGTCAATATTTCCAGAAGTGCAGACAGTTATTGTATAATCACAAGCAAAACTAACCAAAAAAAAAAAACCCCAAAACAAAACAAAAGGGCTGGGACATGTTTCAATGCCTTTTGTTTCTCAGCATTGTTGAATAAAGCAGTTTAAGCTTGCTTTTTCTTGGTAGCCTGCTTTTAAAGAAAGGCACCTGACATTAGAGTGTCTTCAAAGAAGAAAAAAAAAGAAAGAAAAAAAGAAGGAAAAGGAAGAAAATATCTAAGCTTACGGTATTTTGAGGCATTTCATCTCTCATTTGATCTACCACCCCTAGCTCAACCTTTATTTGTTTTAATTACTCATAACCTGTATTGACAGTCATGGTCTGTCTGTTGAAAAGCATTATCAGTTCCTGACCCAGTGCTGGTTGAAAAGTCTTAGTGGTCAGAGAGTTTTTATAACTTCAGTAAGCTTTTGGATGAGGAGCATAACAGAGAAAAAGCACTAAATTCTCTGAGAGATTCAGGTGTCTAGTTTGCATTCAGCAGCAGATCACTGTGCTGAATCACTCTTATTTCCGAAAAACTAATACTGTGCTTTAGGGTCAGTAAGGGAAAATATGTTTTGCAGGGTTAAGATAGAATATTTTGACTACAAGGATGAAGCAGTGTAGCCATCCTCAATTCATTTGGAACCTGCTCCAAGGAATTCTCAGCCATCAACTGAGCATTACTTGGAAAACCTTACAGTAGAGACTAAACGCTACTACTATTATTAATCACATTAATGATGTGTCCTGCTATTGTAATGGCATGTGGTGAACAAAATATACAACTACCTCACCATGTATAAATCCAAACTCTTCTGAAGCATCTCTTCAAGAAAGAAAAGTGGACAGGATTATAATTCCCAGTTCTATTTATGTTTCAAGAAAAGTGATCCCATTCTAAGTGTTATTTTGGTGCTTCAGTACACTAGCATTTTCATTGATAAAAGTTTTGGCTAAGGTAAACTTTAGACACAGACAAATGGAATTAGACTATCAGTGAATTACATCTCTTATTCATTGCACCTTTAGTTTTTAATTTAAATCACTAGTTTGTACTCAAGAGATTTCAAGGGGAAGCAACTGTATTTTTATTTACAATAAAAATATCAAATTGTATTCTAAGAAAAGATGTCACCTATTTAATTTATTATGTGTATGTATACACACACTCTATATATTTATGTACAACTGTGTTTCAGATATGATCTTTTCACATGATCATAAAATGTGAGGAAATCATGATTGCATTGTAGAAATCTATTTTAACTGTCTGTATTTGATTCTGAAACATATCTCTGCATCAGTAATATATGCCATTAGGTTCAGTGTTAAACAGAGTATAGCTTTTCTGATAACAGACTTATTGTGTTATTTGTCTCTTGAAATGTTTAATTCAAAAAACTCAGACATAACTGTTCCTTAAAAATAATACTTGACAGCCTGTAAAAGTAACTGTCAACTGGTGATTGCATAAATAATGAGTTTTTTGGGAAGACTAACATCATGTTCTAATCATGTTCTAATACCTCAGGCCATTACTGAATTACTTTGAAGACACACTTATCTCTTAAACTACTTGTCCTTAATTTTCCATTAAACCTTCTTTTTACATGCCTCAAAACTTTGGCAAAGTAAGTGAAGTTCCATCTTAACATGAGGAGGAACTTCTTTACTTTGAGGGTGGTGGAGCACTGGAACAGGCTGCCCAGAGAGGTTGTGGAGTCTCCCACTCTGGAGACATTCAAAACCCGCCTGGACGCTGTCCTATGCAACCTGTTGCAGGTGACCCTGCTCTGGCAGGGGGGTTGGACTAGATGATCTCCAGAGGTCCCTTCCAACCCTGACTATTCTGTGATTCTGTGATTCTGTGAACTGACCAAACTGTTTTAGTTACTGGAATATTACTAAAATTAAAGTGTTGTTTTATAAACCTTATTTTTTACATCTTATCTCACAAATATTTTCTGAATATTCAGATAAGTTTTTCTGAATTAAATTATACTTCTGTACACATCGAGAATTCAAACTTTCATCTGAGATACCTACTGCTGAATTAGGCAATTGACATAAAACACATTTTGCAATATTGCACAGTGAAAATGTTAAAATCCTTATCAGCTCTACTATTTACTGTCAGACTTCAAGCTTTTTGTTTTACTGTAATTATCTTAGCTTAACTTTAAATGCTGTAAGAATAAAGGTATTCAAAACTAGGTCAGATACTCTATTTTTATCTAATGTTATCATAAGTAGTCAATTAGTTCAAGTACTGAGTCCTCTTTACCTGAAGTTGCTGGCCTTTTCAACTGTAGATGTATTTTAGCTAAGTTACAGTCAATATATCCATTTGTTTGTCTAACTGTATTAAAGTTAGATATGTTACGTATTTATCTACCTGTTGAAGTCAGTAATTTTCCATATATTGGAATAAATATAAAATGTCCATCGGTGTTATGTATCTTCACATTAGAGTCTTGACAAAAAGCAACACATTCTATTACATTACCTGGTCTTACTTAGGCAGAAGTAACAACGGAAGCCTAAATTGAATGGTTTCCATCCACATTGGTGTTGTTCAACCCAGTAATATCATATAATTTATAGAAAGTTTGCATTATAGAACCAGCATCAATCATGTCTTTCTCATTCAAGTATCATTATGGCCCAAAACCCAACCAAACCATTGTTCTAGAATTCTTCTTAGCTTAAAGTGAGCCAAGGACTCTTCAAGGACTTAATTTCAAGTTTACTGGATGTTTTCTGTCAGCCTTGAGCAAACTTCAGCTACCTCTGTTCCATGACACTAAGAAAGAAGAATACAAAAAGAATAGGTCTTCTTTACAACATTTAAATTGGAAAGAAAGTAGTAACATAAAAGCCAAGAGTTCAACTAAGGTGTTGAGTCTGTTCACCTAGTTTTAAATTATTCCTGACTCTAATTTTGAATTTAACTTCTGTTAAAACTCTAGCTTTGGAAAAGTTGACATAGTTCTGTGACTGAAGTAAGCTAAAGTAATTCAGACAAAAAACACCACCTCGTCAACACCGAGACATGGTAGAGGATTCTTTTGTGGAGAATCCAACAAATTGTTAAATTTCTGGGTTGATTACTGGTAATTCCTTTTTTTTTT
>VZSZ01002931.1:59711-79179 GCA_013398815.1 Ibidorhyncha struthersii | reverse complement strand
GAGCTATATATACCTCTTTCTCATCATTCCTATTTTACCTTCTTTTTGTCTTACTTAGGTGACTGGAATATTTTTATAATTGTGCAATAACTTTTGGGTTGCATGGAAATTTCAGCTTATGACATAGAAAGTCCTTGTTTTCAGGGTTTTTTAGAGAAAAGATGATTCTCTAGTGTGGGACAGTGACCGATATGCAATATCCTTGTCATGCTCAAAAATTTTGTCTGCAATGTTCTCTACAGAGAATCCTAAAGCACGCAGTTTTCAGAAACACAGAGAATAATGAAAATTCCTAACACATCCTTCTGATTACAGCAATGCACGATTAATTGTAACTCATGCAAGTCTTCATCAGAGCTGACAAAGCCCTTGGAACGTAAATAAAAAAATATAGTGTTGTTTTGGGGTGTTTTTGTAAGAAGAAAGCAAACTGCAAAAATTCTTCCCCATTTTTTTTCAGATTTTCTTTGTCCTCTATGTTTAAAAAAAAACCAACTTTAGCTAAAGTGTTACTATTGAAAATAAATCAATGGTATTTTGTGAACAACACAGCTGGATTTCAGTTGCCACAGTTTGCTGTTGTTAGAAAGACCTCTTCCTGTCTTGGGCTACATTCTTCATTCCTGGAAGTGTGTAGAAAGGCAGGGGTTGCCAGATGATGCTGAAGGCTACCTTCTCTGAAATGTGCCTAAACTGCAAGAAGAGAAATGCACTTCCTATGAGACAAGTGTCATAATTTCTGTCTTTCTTTTAACTAAAAATAAGTGCGGTTTGTACAGAATTTCTTACAGTCTATATTTTTTTAATCCATTTTTCTGTGAAATTTTTCAGATCAGGCCACTGAATAATGAAACAGCAACAACTTCTTTCTGTGACAAGAATTTGAACAGATCTATGTGAAAAAGAACCTATACAGGTAAAAATTTATAAATGTTTTGATTCAATTCTCTTACACTCCATGAAAGAGAAAAAAAAAAAAAAAACTATTCATAAGATAAGAGAAAATTTCTGGGAAAAATCCTCAGAAAAATTTACTTGGGAAAAGGAATGGAAAATTCCACAATAGACTTTTAGCTTATATTCCTATTATTATTGTTTTTAAGTTAGTGATTAGTTCTATTTCAGCCTATTCACAGTCATCATTTGGCTGAGATGATTCACAAGCTAAATTTGCTCTAGCCTTTCTACTAGGGGAGAAGGTTTTAAATCCATTTCTATGCATCATTGACTGGAAAAATAACATTGTATAGCACCAAGCCCGTAAGGCTTAAATATGTTTGCATTTCTACTCCTATTGATTTAAACTTAAGAGTGCTTGCAGGACTGACATTCCCGAGTTAGACCCACACAGGTATAGGAAAAAAACTCCAAACAAAGCAAGCCAACAAACCTACCAAAATTTAAGACAATTTTTTTTAAGAGTACTTTCAGGCCATTTAAGTTTTTCTTTCAGTCTTACATTATGTATACAAAATATGCATACAAATTTTGGTACTTAGAAATTCCTGCAAACCATGTGTTGGTAGTTATTAAATGATCCTGTTATTCAGCAATGGAGTGGTTGTATACTGCAGGATGGCCCTAATACGGTCTTTGTTCTGGGCATCAAGGTATCAGCTATTTCACACTGGCTGACAAGCATTATCTTTCTCATAGAGTTAGGAGTCTTTGCCAGTATTTTGCTGTATAAACAGGTGGAACTATAAGAACTGCAGCTTTTGTGATTTAATAGTTCACTTTTGGAGTAATCCTGTATGTTGTATTAATCTGAGGTTCAATTCCCCCCTCTCACTTCACTTCTGTTAGGCTGTCCTGATTACACATACTACGTCATAGGCTAAAAGGAATGCTGGATAAATAAATGCATCTTCTTCTATCTGCAGGAGCTTCACTTTGCATAAAATAATTAAATGTTAATTGGAAGAAGAAAAAGAACATGCACAAGGATGACTTTTCCAACAGTGATGGCTCTGATTTGGGGGTAGTAGCACCCATCTCTTTGCTGACATACTTAAGGTAAAATGACTTGATGTTCTTTAGAGCAAGGATTTGAGTGTAAATCTCTTCTTTATCAGCTTACATTCTCAGTCATAAAACTAATTGGTTTTGCTTATTTTCTTTCTCTGAATACTCAACATTTTAAGCATGCTAAAGCATCATATATTTAACTATGTTTGACTTAATTATTCTTATGGAAACAATAGTAAAAAGTAATGAAACTAAAACATGGCATTGGCTAAGTGGAGCTCCATGATTTATTTTTCAGAAAAAGAGACAAATGACCAAACCTGAGCTTAACTGTGATTTTTCTGCAGTTACGTTTACATAGGCAGATCTTTAAGTAATGAAGCTCTAACTCTGAACTCAGGTTTTTAAAACTTGTCATATACACCAATATTCCACTGCACTTAACTGTCTCCACCTATTTTCACAATAAATTACTGACACATTTTCGTAAATGTGGAACACAAAATAGTTTTAATTAAGTCCTTGGGAAAAATAAACAAACTTCCAGATTACTGCAGAATATGTAGTCAAATGATATGGTATAGTCCTCTTACAAGCACCTTATTTGCTCACTGTGCTGGGTCTGGGTAGTGGAGAAAAGGGAGAGAAGAAAGATGTCATTACACTTGACTGTCTGATGCTTGCTTCTTACTATTTGTCCTTCATTTTTCCAACACCAACACAGGTCTTGTGGAGACTGTGATTTCTTACACAATAATGATCCTTGAAGACCTGGTCATGACACCAGGGAAGATTCATGATGTACACCTATGGACTTCTTTGGCCTCCAAGGGGAGACTCAGGGAGTAACTTTGTCACTCCATTGAAAAAAGCCACGATCCAAGATAATTTATGTTAACTGTTCTATAAGTAAGCACCCTTTCTTCCTCTCTTCCCTTATCGGAAGTGACCTCAAAGTATAGCTTTAAGTACATTGCCATATATATTTAGTCCAACATTCTTAATGTGTAATTAGGCTTAGTTCCTGCACGGTACAGTTATCTTTGGGGAACAGGTGCCTTAAGAATTACAGTCATGCATTACTGGCAGCCAGAATAAGACTTGGTTGTCAGTTGATTAAGTCCTGGAAGTTAAAACCCACAAAGGCTAAAGGATCAAAGTCAGAAATATATTTAAACTTAGAGAAAGTAAGAGAAATAAATGCAGTAATAATTAAGAAAGAACACCTCCAAATGTACTGATGATCACTTAAAAAGTTAGTTTTTCAACCATAAATAAGAGTTCTTCGTTCTAGTCTCTCACAATGTTTGAATGCTTGTTTCCTTTCACACACTGTGCACATTATTCACAGACTGGCATTCTTTTGCCATATGAACGTTTCCAAAGACATTATGGGTGTTCAGCTAAGCCCTTGATTTAATTTGACTTATCTGGGTAATGGATCAAGCTTTTAGTCAGCTAGCTGCATGCTACAATAGTCTGTGGACTACAGTCTGGAGGAAATCTACTATGCATGTATATCTGACATCAGCAATACAAAGAAAACTACCTTGGAGTCTTTGAGTCAAGTAGTATTTATATGATAAGATAATAAAATGACAAGCTAATTTATACTTCTAAGTCATAAAATAATCAAAATTGTTAATAATTTTTGTAAAAACAAACAAACAAAAGAGCTGAAAATCAAAGGGTAACTAGCCCAATTTTATTACTACACGCCAAGCCCAACTATAGTCAGTAAAACTATAATACGGGATATTTAAAATACTTGTGTATATACACTACCTATGCAGTTAGCTGGTAAGGTAATACATGGACGTAATACATATAATATACACAGGTAATCATGTATGCAGTTAAGCAGACACTTATCTAACTTATCTATGAAGTCCTCTGAAGATGGTGGCAACAGGAACTTTCTGGTCTCCATTTTGTCCAAGAAAAGGAAAGGTGAGGCAGACTTTAAAAGAGGAGAGAAGATGATAAATCCATTAAGAAACAACACAAAATATAAATTATTCCTTTGTAATGCATACTGTTGGATAATTTGCATGTAGCTTTATAGCTGTTCAGGAAAGTTCAGCTTCTTGTAATTCTAAGCTTTTCAGTTTGTCTTTAAGGATCTCACCATTTTTACATTTGTTGCCTTCCTGAATGCCATTGGTTATTTGTTTTCAGAGTTCCTGACTCTTCTTTTCCTAAGTATCAAAAATTTTGATATATCACTAATGCCTTTGACTGTATTGCCTTTTTATCAGTCATTTTAACCATTTTCTCCTGGCTGGATTTGATTCTGGCCACAAACCAAGACCTTTAGTCAATATATCCACCTTTGGGTCAATGAAAAAAAAAAGTCACCAGTGCATTAATAACTAAAGACAGCCTGTTTCACTATTTCTTTTCTAACACTCATCAAGGTAACTAATATCCCTTATAGTTAACCATTTTTTTAATGTCATTCTGTTGGTTAGTCCCAAAATTATTTCTTCACAGGGGCATTTCATAATAGATAGAGAATTTCCTCCCTCCCCACTTTATGCTTTTTCTCTTTATAAACCAAATATTAGGGAAAGTATATGAATTATTGATATTATATTTGTCAAAGATTAAACCAGCATTTTTTACAGTACTGTCTCATCCGAAATGTTTGATAAAATAGTATTAAAAAGATGTAGCATATTATTTTCTGTAAGTATTTAGAATTTGTATTACAAGTATGTTTCATAATGGTTATGAAGAAGTATTTTTAGCTATGGGTATAATTCAGCAGTTTTATTTCCCCATAAACGATGTATTCTTTGCCTTAAGAACTTCAGTGGACCAATCCAATCTTTCAGGTGATTTTATACACAAGTTAGGATTGATTTTTAAAGTATTTTGTTTATATGATTAGGCAATATTTTAAATTCAATCAAGTAATTATGTACATGACACAGACTGTTTTTTAGATCCTGTTAATAAATTATTTGATAAAATAAAAAGTAATTTTATTATTGTGTGTTCAGATTTTTCTGTTTTCATTCATTCAACCATCAGTTCTGTTTCCATATCTGTTTTCTTTCACATCCTCTGTATTTTATTGTAGTGGTGGCAGGCCTGGATTAAATAGAACTATTTGCTTCAAGCTATGCCTGTGTGCAGTGTTCGTAGAGGTTTATTTTGAGAATTTTTATGTGTGTTTAAATGGTTGGAACACTGTGTAGGGAAGAGATGTGTTTTTCTTCTTTTGGTCTGAATCCACATTCTGTGATATGCTTTGTTTCCATAATAAGTACAGTGGGCCACAGACATTGTTGACAAGGCAGTGTTCAGGTGTATTTGTGTGGTCACAAAGGACTCTTAACATACAGTAAGAATTAGGTCACTACAGAAAGGTTTATCTTATTATTATTTATCCTCAACGGTAATTACCTATGTTTTTCAAAATTTTGTTTTATTTCCAAGTCAAAAAGCAAAAATTTATTAAACAGTTTCTGAGTTTGTCAGTTTCCAGTCACCAGCCTATGGTTGCTTCATTTCCTCATGTTCCTAATCATTCATGTCCTAATGGATCCACATGGACTCCCTCGGAACTTCCAGTTCACTCAAGATACTTAAGACTACCCATATTCTACCATTTGTACAGTCCACCAAACTCTGTGTGGCTAGATAAAGTTATACCACTTATTTTCTTTAATAAGCTGAATTGAGTGAACTTCACCAAGGAGGAAAATATAATATTTGCTTGACAATTGTTACACCATTGGAATTTCCTGTAACCTGATTAAAGTTAAAGGTGAATAGAGAAATCAGAGCATTTGATTTTTAATGCACCTTAAGGACATGTAAAGTACTGGAGTATTCAGAAATGACCTGGAAAGACAGCCAGCGATGGAAATCACCAGTGAGTATAGCAGCAGGGTGACTTCATTTCTTGCAAGCTGTGTGTTTGAAGTAGACAAATGTTTTTTCTCTAAGCAGGATAAAATTTGTTAATGTGGTACTTGTGATCCACTTTAACCCTCATACTTTTACTTGCAAAAGTGTATTGGCTGTTGAAGAGAAATTCCTGTCTAATACTGGTACTGTTGAATTTAATCCTTTCTTTTTTCAGTGTCACTTTTGAGGAGCCTTGGTCTTTAAAGAACCTAGAAATTTACCTAGAAAATGTCAGTATTTTTCCAGCTAATTTTAAGCCTGTCTGCATCGAGTTCCCTGAAGAACTACAAAAACAGTTGCTTTTGGCAAAACAAGGAAGAGGCAAGAAAAGCAGTAAAGGCTAATTAGTATTGTTGCTTACACTCTGTCCAGAAGAATCTGAAAGCCAACAGATGCTGAGAAAAGCAAGCAAAAGCGTGCCTTAAGTGTGGACAAAAGACAGAGCTTTCAGAATTGTACATTGCTGGAAAACCAAGTTTCAGGATTTTTGAACATGAAAAATGCCTTTTTACTTTTATTTCTACTCTATTCACAAATTTCTCTATGCTTTTCCTTCCTGAGCAAAGAAAGATTTCACTGAAGACTACAGCTGATTCATATGAACAATATTTCCCCTCTAAGGTGAACAAACCTATAACGCTCCAAATATCAGGCTATTACAGTAACCACAGTATTATTTTTTTCCTTTATTTTCTTATGTACTGAAGTTCTTACTAGATGATACAGAATCTTTTAGTTTGTTGTTTTTTTCTTTTTTCTGGTTTTGGTTTGAGATTTTTTTTTTCGATTATTTATAGGCTATGGAAAATTGACCAAGGCCAATCAGAGCCAGAGTCTGGAACCAAATGCAGGACCCAGATGCACTGCTTCACAGCCAGTGCTCTCCTTGCAGAAGGATCTAATCTTTGAGATTAATACTTTCTGCTGAAGTATAGCAAAAGCATTGATAATGCAAATATTTTCTGCTATAGCTAAACGTTTAGAAAGTTTCTTTTGAATTCACTATTATCCAGGTATAGTACACAAACTTTTTGTAATACTTTCTGTTAATAAGGAAACAGCATTTTTTTCTTTTTTTTTCTTTTTTTTTTTTTTAAATTTGCTTTAAGTCAGACATTGTTGATGGACTCTACTGTATGCTATTAAAATACTTTGGTTCCTAGTAGAGAGAAAAGCTATGTCACACCTAGGGAAGAAGTGTTTGCCTACTGATAGAAAACAGAAAGAAACAGCAGGCACTTTGGTTTTGGCACATCCCTAATAATAAGATTCCTGCTGTCAGTTGTGTTCCTAGTTGACAGGTGGCTCCATAACAAGAACAAACAAAACATCTCTCAAAAATGACACCTTCAGAGTCAGCACATACCTAAAAGGACAATAACTACCAATGGGCCAGAGTTGTCAGAGGCTAAATTCCACCTTACCATAGCACAAGGAAACTTGCACTGACTATATCCTATATCCTATACATATATGCATATATATACACATATCCTATATGTATTCCCAAAAATAAAATGGGGGGAGGGGGAAGAAAAACAAAGGAGCATTTTTTTTAATATTAATGATCTCTTCTACTTCTTTCTTCACTAACGGGATTAAAATCACTTGCAGATCTCCCAGTTTGGGGATTTGAAACAAAACAGTTTTCAAATCTAATTTTTGGTAACTAATAGCAGTCACTGCAGCAAAAAATAGAAATCATGGTAGCACTGCAAAACATACTGGACCAATATATTTTACGTCAGTTATTTATACTACCATACTGTTGGAAAGGCCAGGTTTCAAAGGTGTACAGGTTTCCCAACTTGGTTTGAGCAACCTAAGCATGTTATTAAATCCTTTTCTCTTTTCTACTGAGACATTTCCTGATGGTTTTGTTTTTTTTCCACAGAGAATATGTAGTACAATAAAATTAATTTATTCTTGGCAAAAACATTTAAACAGCTGGAAAAACAGTCTTCTTGCTTTTCATCAAAGTGCCTCAGATTACAAACTTACACTACAACTAGGTTGAAAAGTTCCAACAATGGAAGTCATTATAATTGCTTTAAACAAAAGAAAACCAAATATTTACAAAACATATGGAATAATTATCCTGGTTTGGGGTAAAACAGGACCAAATTTGTTCAGTAACTTTGCTTCTCAGCTGGGCCTCTTCTAACTACTGAAATTAACAGCGTATTGTGCAGACAATGTTTGCTCTCAGAGTGATAAGACCAATGTTTATAGCTGATGCCCAGGCATGGGATGTGGAGAGGCTCTTGCTTATACTTATTGCTATAACACCTAAGGCTAACCAACTTTGTTATTTGCCCCACTGGAGGATCAGAAGAGGAGAAGTGCAGTGGGGTCCCTCCTGTGGGGAGGAGTGGACAGGCCAGGTGACCCAGACCTGACCAACAGGGTATTCCATCCCATCTGCCTCATGCTCAGTATAAAAGCTGAGAGATCAAAGGGTCAGGCCTCTTTCTTCAATGGCCAATGTCTGAGGAGGACTCTGTTCATCTACCTGTGATCGCGATCCTGAACGTAGATCTGGAATCCAGTTCCTGTCTGTCACTGAGTCCAGTCTGGGACTTCCCCAGTGCCAGCTGGTGACGAGATCATCATCCTGGGAGCTTGATACGGTTTTGTATATATTTCATTACTTCCTTTTATTTTGTTATTAATATTTCATTAAAGTAGTTTAGTTCTTTCTAAACTCATACATCTCTTTTTTCCCTCCTCTGTCTCTCTCTTTGAAAAGGGGTAGACAGGAGTATCTGTCTGTCCCATCTGGGGTCCCCCACATCCCGAGTAGCCAATTCGGCCTAAACCACGACAACTATGCAAAGAAGCAGCAACTTGTATGGATGTCATCCTGAAGAAACAACATATTTTTAGAAAATAGTCTTCTACTAAAAAAAAAAAAAAAGGGATCCAGTGCTTACAGCAGAGAGATGCACTGTTGGGTTTTTTTAACCAGTCTTGTCTTCCTTCCATCACCGTAGTTACCAAAGTATAGTATATTTGGGATGATTTTCCATTCTAATTTCCTAATTTGGGAAGTGATACGTCTCAGAGGGCTTTTTTTCTTCCCATAATACTTTTGTAAAAGCTATGATTTGTGCCCTCTCAAACAGCAAGGTTACAGTGTTTGGCACACGGAGGCAGTGCTCCTTACCAACCGTGTGAGTAATTGTGTGAGATACCGTAGTGCTAAGGTTCTAGAGCTGCAAGAGGCAACTTGAAAAATTGTGCAAGTCTTGTGTAGAAAGTGTCAGTGAACTTACCCCACACTGTACCTTGCTCCTCAAAGCTTTACACATAGCTTTATTTAGCATTGTCACAACTTAAAATTTTCTGCTTCAACTACCTGAGAATTGGTAATGGATATATGTTGTAATTAAATTTCCTATGAACTATGATGAAGTCATAAGGTACCAAATTTGTACAAATAGCTAACTGTAGGTTCAGCATCTAATAAAACTTTTTCTTTTTTGTATTTCAGAGACGGAAATATCCAGTTTCTTCATAGCCAACTGTAATTCTTATGAAGTTTTGAAAAAAAAGAAATAAAAATGTCCCACTTAATCAAAGGTGACAGCATATATTTACTTAATGACTGAAATAAACATGTTTGTTTATTCCTAAATCATTATATAAGATTTAGTTCATTTATAAGTTTCCTACAGACACATCACTGCAATAAATTCACCAAATAGGTTGTTGCATTTTTACATGAGAAGTGTAGACTTTAAATGAAGGCTTCCAAGAATATCATTGCTGTGAAAATAGAAAAATTGTATAAAACTTATCAAAACCAAATCTTTCTGTGATGTCTGGGAGTACCATGCAAAGAAATTGAATATCCTTGTGAAGTTAAAACTAGTTCCAACTTACCTTTAAATTTCATTGGGCCATGATCTGTCATGAAAGGTGATGATATGTGATGACTTTGTATTTCCCAACCTTGGACCCTTACAAATACAAGGAATTTTGTTAATCTGGAAAGAAAGGTACATTGGTAAACAACTCAAATGAAAATAGTTTTTTCTTCTAGCTACAAATGATAGATCAAAGAAGTTCCAGAAGAAACAGCCAAAGGAAGAAACAGCTTATGCCAAGATTTATTTCACAGCTGAAAGACATATTATTTTAAATACCTGAATAAGGCTTTAAGTGGCAGTGATAGTTTAACCTACCAACAGTTTTTAGTTGAAGTCATGGATGAGCATAAAACCCAGCAAATTTGATTAGTGGATCAACTGTGTGCAACCAAGGGGCTGGGTGGAATTTAAGAGGTGAGGGTCATGTCAAACTTTTTGGTACAGAAGGGATTAAAGCTGATGCTATTTTATGACCTTATTGTTTGTCAGATGAGTCATTTGAAAGGTTTATAGTGAGTGTCAAAACCTTAGCATGTACTTAATTTGCCACTCTAACTACCTAAACCTCAGAAAGTAACAAAACAGAGACCAGCAATCTGATTTTTTAAAATTAGTTCTCTTTATTTCTCCAGGAAAGTGATGGGGTGTGAGAGACAACTGGTCCTATGTTGTCCTTGACCAAGTATAAAACGCCAGGGATGTCAATGGGAGCTGGCTGCATGGGCTGACAGCTGTTTATAGCCCTAAAACATCCTCATTTATGAAGTCTCTCAAGGGAGACAAACGGAAAAATAAACTCCTCCATTCTGAAAATTGCTTCTCTTTTTTACATGAGCAGAAAGTCAGTTTCTATTGCCTAAAAAAAAGCCTCCTTCCTGAACAGAAACAAGGTAACCCTGGGCTCTGAAGATTATCAGCATGCAGATTCATCACAATTTCATTAGAAGTAACATATTGAAATTACAGTCACACAGAAATAAGGAAAATGAAGGAAATTGTTTAATGATTTAATAAAGCATTAGAGAAAAGAGTACACCAGTTAACACTTAACTAAAAAGGTCTCCAATATTGAGAGAAAGTTTATCATTCTAGAAATAGAAAGTAACTTAGTGATTATCTGATGCAATTAGAAAGGTTTGCTCTATGAACTCAACATCAAATTCAGCTTCACAACAAAGAAAATATAAAGCTTCAATTTACTGGATTTGATCAGAACTTATCTGAGTAGTTTCATCTGAGTAGTTTCAAGGACACTATTAACCTTACCTTCCCAGTTATATTGTTGTATTCACTGCCATGGAATAGAAGATCATTTCAGGTTCCTTTGGAAGACCTAAAGCCATTTTTTATTGTGCTTCCCTTCACTTGGTTTTTGTAGAGGATTTGTAGATCTTTATTTTCTTCTTCTAACATTTTTTACTCGATGCTAAACTAGCAAATACAGGTTTAGTCAAATTTAACCCGTTAATGATTCTTCTTACAGATCTCCTTCTTAGTCTCTGGCTCTCATTGTATATAGAGGGGAGTAACTGCTGATAATATTGCATTACAGTGCACTGAAGTGACATTTTCACACAGTTAAAAGAATAGAGAATGACAGCTTACCTCGTGACTTCTCAGCCTGACAGAATTTTGCAGCAGGGAAGATCTCTATAAGCATGATGTCTAAAAAAACCTCACCCCCCCACCCCCGATATTAATTTGATGCTTACAAAATTGCGTAAAAAGGGGAGTTACATAGTGGTACCACTGCTCTCTTCAGGATCACACAAAGAACTGGTCCTGTCTTGAGCACATTTCTCTATAACAGAGCAAAAGGGCAATTCACATATCATTTTTTTTTTACTTGACTCCAGTCTTTTTTGTGTCCTCACAGGCCTGAAAAAATTCATGCACTGAGAAAGCACAACAATCCAGAAACTTCTAAATCTAAATCCTCCAGCTTCTGAAGCTTGATTTGATCCCACACAGTCAGTAAAAATACACTCAACCAATTCAACCCATTGCAGATCTAGCCAACAACCTAACTTAGGCTAGCTCACTTTATAAGTGATTAAGGAGCATGTTTTTAGGGAAAGGGTAGTTTCCAAATAATATAAGCTCTATCCTTGTTTCCAAATAATATAACCTCTGTCTCATGATTCTTTCAACTTTTAATGGGAAGGAAGCACTGCTTGCTGTACAAGTTGCCTCCCAGACAGGTGCAGGAAGGGATCAGTATCGTATGCTAACACAAAGTCTGAAAATAGAATAGAATAGAATAGAATAGAATAGAATAGAATAGAATAGAATAGAATAGAATAGAATAGAATAGAATAGAATAGAATAGAATAGAATAGAATAGTTTGGTTAGAAGGCACCTACAATGATCATGTAGTTCAACTGCCAAATAACTTTGGACTGACTCCAGTTGAGTTCAGAATTACCTGGAGTTTCTACTGCATAAAAAGTTTGCCTGCCATCTGCTCTGAGCAGATGATACACTTTGATACAAACTGGATAATCTTCATAAACAGGTGCCTGAATTCTTGGAATATGTGAGAAACATTAATGGTTCAGAAGCTTTTTCTTTAATCCAGGTGTGCAGTATTTCCATGTCTTGCAAGGCTTGGGCTCTTCTCTTTTAGACACGGTTACAGTCTATCATCCTCCCATCCTTGAAGGTACCAAGGACTGTTTCTCCTCCCAGGCTGAAGTTCCAGTGTCCACAGGCCCTATCAAGACTGACAACTCTTTCTGTTCTAGGAACAGGGTGTCTATGGCTAAAGGGTAGAAAAGCAATGTAGGGGGTAGGTGGTGGAATGCAGAGGGAAATCATAGAATCATAGAATGGTTTAGATTGGAAGGGACCTTAAAGATCAAAAAAGTTCCAACCCCCCTGCCATGGGCAGGGGCATCTCCCACTAGACCAGGTTGCTCAAAGACCCATCCAACCTGGCCTTGAGCACCTCCAGGGATGGAGGTAGGGAAAAGGTGGGGAATTTCTGGAAGCAGATGTTACGTTTATTTTGTGCTGTAAAACCACAATGAACATCATCCCTGTCATTGCTATTTATGAATATGTTCAGAGTTGCTATTTCATCGTTTTGAAATTACAGCCATAACAATTTTCTTCATAGCGTGGTTGAAGGACATAAGAGAGAGGGGAAGTGCCTGGGTTTGCAACATTATTGTGTTTTTACTAGTTGTGCAACTAGGTACAGGTTTTACTTCGATAATTATATGTTCAAATGAACAGCTTGTTGTCTGTGAATATGTTCTAATTAATGACCAAAGGAAATGATGATCACATTGACTAATTCTGCTGCATTCTGTTATTTTAAAATTTACAGTTAGATTGTTGTCTACAAAAAGACAATTATGTCTATGACTTGATAAGTTACGTTGTTATAAATTTATTTTTTAAGTTATTATTCTGATCTAAAACACGAATTCCCCAAAGTACTCGTGGTACATTCATCTACGCATGGAATTTTTCAGCTCTGGGCCTAACTTCACTTACCACTTTTGATTATCTTTCTGTGGTTCACTTGTGCTGTATTTCATTTTAAATCATTCACCAAATGCCACACATTACCTGCCGGCTGAGAATAGAGGAGGGAGTTAAAATGTCTGGAATGAAACCTCATCATATGACTTCAACCTAGAGAGCTGAGGTGGCCTTAAGTAATGAAGGGAAAAGGCTTAAGATAACATTGCTTCTTAATACGATATTACATAGCTTCTGTGGCTAGTACAAGACAGCATTTTTATATTTTGTTATCTCACTTCATACTAACTGTCGAGGGCAAAAGTGATCAGTGGTACAATGCATCCCATTACCACACTTGATGCAGTGAAGATTGATCAAATCTCTGTATAGTTTGGATGTCTTAATTAAACTTCAGAAATAAATAACCCCCAAGGAGATCCTTTCCATGGGCAGGCCTTATTACCAAGAAAAAAAGCCATCTATCACCTTTAGGCTAAATTATCAGAAATCAGGTTAGGGAGAGACTTTAAGCTAAGTAGAGGGAACGGCTCCCAGTTCTCTCATTTCTTCAACCAGTTCCTAACAAAATGGAAAGTTTTTCAAGACGGAAAATGTAAAATTGAACTGTATGTGTTTGTACATATGTACTAATACTTTTCTTCATGAGCTATTATTAATTTCTTATTATCTGATTGATATTGTAACAAGACTTGAGATCTTTAACTAAATAAAGCAGAAGGGAAAAACATTGAAACAACTTTTCCAATAACCTTTCACCATATTTCTGAACAATTCGCAAGTAGTCATGTAAAAAGTGTATCAATTAATGTATGTGAAATATGCACTGTTCTATTTGATACATCAGAATGAATTTACCAGGTCTGTGAGTAACTGTTTCTGTTGCTATTCAGAGTTACTATGCCTCTCCTAAAAAAAAAAGAGTTTAATACATGACAAAACGTCTTTGTTTCTGCTAAACATGAAACAAAGTCAAAATATTATTTGGCACTATCGTAGACATCAATGAGTACAATCTGGGTTGTGTGGGAACACAACTGACTTGAATGTTCTTGTACACTGTAGTTACAAATCAAAAATTGTTATAAATCAATTAAAAAAGACGGGGAGAACTGATAACACACAGGTTAAGGAGCAAAAAGATACAATTCTAATTCCACTTACATCACACATACAAACCTCAAGCAAGTTGTGTAGAATTAGATCTATATATGTTACTTTTACGTACCTTAATTCATTATTAATACAGCCAAAATCCCAAAGATAACGAGATTCTTCTGTTTACATATAAACGTATGTAAACAGAAGAAAGCTTGATTATGTTGCAGGACTTTATTAATAAATATGCAAAAGTATTATGAAGACTGGTAAAAGGAAATTTTAGGGTTGTGTTGTTAGAACAATTAAATGTTTTAAAATCATTCAGCCTATTTCTTATTTTGTAATTACCCTACATGTTTTGTTAGCTGAAGAAAAATTTGGAACAGTTGGAAGTTCTGAAGTAAATAACTGAAGTTACACCACTAGACTGTTTCTCTGCTTTTACGTGTGACCTTTTTTTATACAAGGCATACATATTTGCCAAGTTCCTGATACTATTCAAAATATTATTAATTTTTAATGAAAGCTAAAATTTCACTTGAATTTCTGTAGTAGAAGATGCAACCTAAAGCTACATTAACAAATCTTTCCAAAGACCAACATGAGTATTTTTTTCATCTCTGATTCATACATTATTTGAGAAAATGCTTTTATATGCAGTTAATTTACTTGGTTCAAGCAGTTAATTAGTGGATAAGTCTAAATATTTTTCAGGCACAACCTGGTAGTGACATTTCAAAATCTATCACTTTAGGTTCATTTTCTTTTCAGAGAGTAACATTAGTCTCCTGGGTAACTCAGTCAAGCAATATTTTTCTCAGCTTTGCTTAACCCTCGACACCAAATGCATTAGCACCTTATTTCGGAAGTCTTGACAGAGACTGTTAGAGGTTAAGGTCATAAATTCCTCTAAGACTGTTATTTCTAATACAACAGTTTGTGTACCAAAACCATTAAAACATGCTTTATAACATACAGTTTATATAAAAAAATTACTATTAAATTGTTAAGAAATTGTCTTTGCAAAGTTTGCTTTTATTACATTTTGTATAGGTTTTATGTGCTGACGCATAGAATTTTTTTTCAATAAGTTACACAACAGGAAAATTATTCATCAGAATGTGATACTGTGTTTTCATTATGCTTACTACAAACTCCGTGAAATAGAAATTACATTTTTATTTTGTATTTTAAAAGATTATTTGGAATAGAAACTAGCAGCAGATTTTCTTTTAAATAATCTGTCCCAATACAATAAAAAACATATATTACTATCTACAGTGCTACATCTAACACCCTACAAGTAATAACTTAGTTGTAACTAACTATCTTAATACTACGCATTTTGTATTGTATAGGGACAGATTATTTACAAAGAAAGTTACTGTCAGTAGCATGTACAGAAATCATGCCCAACAGAACATTCCATTGTTGGAAGGGAAGTAGAAAATTATGAAAATGAATCTTCCATATCTCAACCTGTAGCTTTGATCTTTAGCATAAATTAGCCTTCTTTAAAATATCTTATCTGTGTTTTAGGCACAACTTTATCTCAATATTTTTGAAAGTTTTTGTAGGACACAATGAAGACATTAAATTAATTCCCACAGACTAATACATTCAGTAGAATAAGTCACAGAATAAATATTTTAAATTATTTCAAAAAAAGAGACAATAATATAAAACTTAGCTTTTAAAGTTTTTTTAAAAATAAATTGTGATGCATCATGTGCTCTGATTTTGTATTAAAATCACTTTAAAATTCATTTGAAATTGTACAAGGATATCCTTGATAATTTCTGCATAAAAGCAATCAATTCAAAAGTACTTATTTATAAACATTGATTATCCGAATAGCTACATGTCAGTTATGGAAGTTACAAATGAGTCTCAGATATTAAAAAAGTGCTTTTCTAGATATTCATTAGATTTCATATAGTCCATCCTCAACTGCCTAAAAGAAATTCAGAAAGGAATCCAAGAGGAGGAGCGCAAACAAAATTGTCATACTACTCAAGTTATTAAAGATAGGGATTTGAGTTAAATACTTTGAGCTAAATTCTACCATGAGTTTTAAGTCATTTCCGTGACTTGAACATTGATAACATGATAAGCAAAAAAACTCCTTTAAAAATCTTGAATACATAAAAAATTGAATTTGTGTACTTCATGTACCTAAGAGTAATCACATAATCTACACTCAATATAAGTATAGGCGTCAGCAGTGTGCCCTGGCAACCCAGAGGGCAAACCACATCCTGAGGCGCATTAAACACAGCATAAGCAGCCAGTCAAAAGAGGTGATTATCCCAGCTTCACCTTGAGTACTGCGTGCAGTTCTGGGCCCCACAATTTAAGCAGGATGTTAAGGTACTTGAACAAATCCAGAGGAGGGCAACAAAGCTGATAAAGAGCTGAAAGTCACAGCCTGTGAGGAGTGGCTGAAGACTCTGGGTTTGTCTGGTTTGGAGAAAAGGAGACTGAGGAGGGGAAACGGAGAGGGAGGTGCTGATCTCTCCCTCCTAGTACCCAGCAACAGGACATGCGGGAACCATTCAAAGCTACATCAGGGGAGGTTCAGACTTGACATTGGGAAACCTTTCTCTACCAAGAGGGTGGTCAAACAATGGAACAGGCTTCCAAGATAGGTGGTTGATGCCCCAAGCCTACCAGTGGCGTAGAAAAAAGGGCTTTGGACAATACCTTTAATAACATGCTCTAACTTTTGATCAATGTGGAAGTGGTCAGGCAGTTGGACTAGATGATCATTGTAGGTCGCTTGCAGCTGAACTATTCTACATATATTCATTTTTATCAGATTGCCACCTTGTAAGCACTGAGAATGGCATCTGAGTATTACTGTGATTAAATAATACAAATACACAGCTGTCACTGAGAATTAAAATAAGAAATAAATATACACAAACAGGAAACAGAGGTATCTAGCTCGAGTCTGAAACCACGAACTATATTTAAAAGTCAACAAGCCAACACATAATTATTGTAACATATGAAGCATGCTGATTAATACAGTATAGCTTAACTATACCTATTCTAGCTGGTTGTGAACTTTATTTTATATGTTACTTCTAAAGTTACTAACAATTTTTTTTCTTTCTTCTCTATATAATCCAATTTTATTTCTACTTACTTCATGTTCCCCTCCCAGCTAATATCTCACTGATTGCTTCCTGTTGTCAGTCTATGAACACACTGATTTACAACTCTACGTGCCTCATCTTCTCTTTGACATTCTCTTTATCTCTATCTCAGAAGTTCAATTTCTTAAGAAAAGGTTTAATCTAGTGCTCCTTGCTTTTCTTTCCTTTTTACTTCTCACCACCACCACTTATCCATTCTCTGTCTTGGGTGCTTCTCCGCATTTCTAAGTGAGTAAACTTGTTTCTTTCTAAACCTTGGTACTTTCTGTAGGTAGCATAGTTTTAAAACCAACTTTTATTTTTCAAATGCCTCATGTAATAGTGCTTTATCATCCCAAAAGACTCTCAGTCTGTTGGGAAGAATGTGAGGTGATGCTACTCGAAATAGACCAAGCTGGAGCTGGGAAGACAATATCAGATTCACTGACAATAACCACAGGCAAATTTTTTCCAGTTGTTGCATCTAGTCAGGGACTTGTATCATAGGCCATGAGCGTTACAAAAAAACAAACCAAAACAAACCCAGACAAGACCCAAAAAACCCAAACCAAAAACAACAACAAAAAAAAAAGCAGTCTCACATTGAACACACAGAAGCCTATGGCCAGCTCTGGACACCACTGAGAAACATATTAAAAGTAGTTTGGCCTTTCCCTCTGATTGAAGAACAAAGATAATGGAAGGACATTTTGCCAGACAGGAGAGAGTACTTCATTCTCCCTTCCATGAGGTCTGCTAGTTGGTGTGGTAGTTGTTTTTTTTATTATTATTCACAGTTTCTATACAATTCCTAAACATTGACCTTAGAAGACAACCCCTCAAAACACATGAATGATCTATCCAGGTGATCAAGATGATCAGGGAATTAAGCAGGCATGGTGGGAGGCTGAGCTACTCCTGTCTGCATGCAAGAAAGGGAGCCTATGTGAAATGTACAGCAAGTGGAATGGGAGATAGGCTGCCCAGGAGGAGTAGAGAAGTGGGCAATTGGGGATGGAATTCAGAAACTCAAAGTTCAGCTGAAGCAGAAACTGGTGAAGCATGAAGGAACTGGTAGATGAAGTTGTTAAGCCACTATCCATCGTATCTGAGAAGTCGTGGCAGTCTGGTGAGGTTCCCGCTGACTGGAAAAGGGGAAACATAACCCCTATTTTCAAAAAGGGAAAAAAGGAAGACCCAGAGAACTACAGGCCAGTCAGTCTCACCTCTGTGCCAGGCAAGATCATGGAGCAGATCTTCCTGGAAACTCTCCTAAGGCACATAGAAACAGAGGAGGAGATTGGTCACAGCCAACATGGCATCACCAAGGGCAAGTCATGCCTGACAAATTGGGTGACCTTCTACAAATGGTTTACAGCGGTAGTGGTCAAGGGAAGACCAACTGACGTCATCTACCTGGACTTGTGCAAAACTTTTGACACTGTCCCACACAATATCCTGGTCTGTAAATTAGAGAGACATGGATTCAACAGATGGACCACTTGGTGGATAACGAACTGGCTGGTCAGCCACACACAGAGTTGTGGTCAATGGCTCGATGTCCAAGTGGAGATCAGTGACAAGTGGCATTCCTCAGGGGTCAGTACTGGGACTCATGCTGTTCAAGACCTTTGTTAGTGATATAGATAATGGGATCAAGTGTACCTTCAGCAAGTTTGCCAATGATACCAAGCTGTGTGGTGAGGTAGACGCCCTGGAGGGGAGGGATGCCATCCAGAGACACCTCGACAGGCTGGAGAGCTGGGCATGTGCCAGCCTCATGAAGTTCAACAAGGCCAAGTGCAAGGTCCTACATCTGAGTTGGGGCAATCCCAAGCACAAACACAGGCTCGGCAGGGACTGGATTGAGAGCAGCCCTGAGGAGAAGGACCTGGGTGTGCTGATGAGAAGCTCAACATGAGCCACCAATGTGTGATTGCAGTGCAGAAGGCCAACCGTATCCCGGGCTGCATCAGAAG
>VZSZ01002931.1:49214-59641 GCA_013398815.1 Ibidorhyncha struthersii | reverse complement strand
TGATTCTGCCCCTCTACTCCACCCTTGTGAGACCCCACCTGCAGTACTGCATCCAGCTGTGGAGTCCCCAACATAAGAAGGACATGGGCCTGTTGGAGTGGGACCAGAGGAGGACCACAAAGATGATCAGAGGGCTGGAGCACCTCTCCTATGAGGACAGGCTGAGAGGTTGTTCAGCCTGGAGAGGAGAAGACTCTGGGGACACCTTATTGCAGCCTTTCAGTACCTAAAGGGGGCCTACAGGAGAGCTGGGGAAGGACTTTTTACAAGGGCATGTAGTGACAGGATGATGGGGAATGGCTTTAAACTACAAGACGGTAGGTTTAGATTAAATATTAGGAAGAAATTTTTCACTTTAAGGCACTGGCACAGGTTGCCCAGAGAAATTGTTGAGGCCCCATCCCTGGAGGTGTTTAAGGACAAGTTGGATGGGGTTTTGAGCAACCTGGTCTAGTGGGAGGTGTCCCTGCTGATGACAGGAGGAGGCTGGAACTTGATGATCTTTAAGGTCCCTTCCAACCTAAACCATTCTATGATTCTATGAAAGCAAAATAAAGAGAAAGCAAGAGAAAGAGAGAAAAAGGAAGAGAGAAAGCAAGAGGAACTGAGAGAATGTGGGAGGAAGCAAGAGGAAGAGAGAGGGAAAGAAAATGATAAATAGAAGAGAAAGAGAGAAAGCCACACATCCAGAAGCAGTATAGACATGGTAGTACTGTTCTCTACTCAACTGGCAAATGTGCTGAACTGAGACACTAAAATTTGAGTGCAAGACCACGGTAACACTACTACTCACTTCCAGGATGTCCTGAATTATTTGTTCCCTATGTATTCCTGCCCTGGATGAAATGAATCCTTGGTTTTCTGCTCCATTCGCAGGAGTAGCTATGCCCTTCATAAGCACATGGTTAAGGCAGAAGTAATAACAGCATCTAATTTTCTGAAGGAATCCAGCACATCTCCCTTCCCTAAATTTACAGTTTTCCTCTCAGGATGCACAAAACCCCTGAACAGTAAGGAATAGTCCCTAATATTTTTCAGATTCTGTATGTGGTACTTTTCTTGCTGATTCTAGAATGACTCTGATCTAGTTTCTTTCCCCTGGTATCATAGCAGGGGAGGGATTTCTATAATCTTCCTGAGAGATGTCCCTGGCCTAGTGCACATACTAAGACTGAGTATAGTATGAGATGAGCCAACATCAGAACTTTCCTGCTTGGCCCTTCTTTTTTTTATTAATTTCTGTCTTAACATCCATTTTCCAAGATGTGTCCTAGCCTAATTACCTTTCTCACATCTCTAGAGAAGCCTTACAAGAAATATTCTCTGTTAAAATCTCTATCTGCTCTTTGTCATGATGAAGGCTTATTCTCATTTCCAATCCTTTTTCTATCATCAGCTGGAGTCTAGGGTACAAATCCCAGTCATCTTTAAAGAATCCTGGATCGTGGTATTCGGTCCATCCTACAGCAGGATCAATTTAAGAAGGGCAGCCTTCAACAGCATTATGCTCTCAGAGTATGAACTTCCAAAGCAAAATTGCCTGACTCATTGCAAATTGTTCTCACATCACCCTCCATCTGCATTTTCTTTCACACTTCTAATTTTGAGAACATTACTGGAAACTCAATGGCACTTGTCTTGCTGCTTCCACATTTTATCCCTGGGAGAAACTAAAGTGCATTATTTTGTGTTTGGATGTGTGAAAACCTCTAAAATGTTTTCTACCAATATATTAGTTATTTCACCTAAACTCTTGTTAGATAGGATTAACGCTTGGCTTTTTGTTTGTTAGTGAGATTTATTATTGTTTCTACGTATATTAAAAATTGCTAGTTGATGTAAACTTAAAGGGGCCTTATTTGCTTGCTTTAGTCCTTCCAGCAATGTCATTAAAATAAACTTTCAAGTCACCAAGCTTTTTTTCCTTTTCTTCTTTTAAAATTCTACTTTCCAAAGCCTCTGAGAGTCTTACTAATTAGTAAGAGGGTAGATTTAGATTAGATATTAGGAAGAAATTTTTCACTATAAGGGTGATAAGGCACTGGAACAGGTTGCCCAGGGAAGTTGTGGATGCCCCACCCCTGGAACTGTTCAAGGCCAGGTTGGATGGGGCTTTGAACAACCTGGTCTAGCGGGAGGTGTCCCTACCCATGGCTAGAAGGGTTGGAACTAGATGATCTTTAAGGTCTCTTACAACCTAAGCTGTCCTATGATTCTATGAAATAGCTAACAAGTATATAATAAAATAGTTTCCCTTAAGCAGTTTTCTATATCCTTTATAGTTTAATTTATAAGCCATAGATGAGGAGCTTCAGGTAGCTATCAGGTAGGTAAAAGCAAGTTGGAAAGGAGACAAAGAAAACTATGATATACTGTGGTGACAAACATTAATCACAAAATAGACAGGAAGGAAGAGCGTGTGACAACTAGTACATAGCTATGGCAGATATTTCCTGTATAAAAGGACCAGTGACAATTTAATTACCAAATTTATGCAGATTTCTTTTTATTCATAGATATCATCTGTATTGGGAAGCACAAAGTTCCAATTACGGACTCTATGTAATAATTTAAAATATTTCTGTAAAGCCCTTCCAATACTATTGCTTTTTTAAAAACTGGAAAATTTATTGTCCAGTTTTTCAAAATGAAGTAAATGTTGATATTGTACTTCTCCTTCCTACTCCTTACATTACATCCTCTGTGTAGATTTCTTTCAAAATACTTGTAGCCAAATCCTACCTGATTACTTGGTATGCCTGCACTCTCTTTCAATATTTTGCTCTCCATTCTCCACATACAGCATGTCTGGAAATTTACTCTAGCAAGTGAAAAGAATTCAAATTGAGATTTGTTCCATCGGTTTTCATATCTTGGCAATTATTACCTTCACTCATAATATTTTAATTTCAGCCCTACAAAGTGTTATTTCTGGGAGTCGTCCTATATGTCTTTGCTAGAAAAACTGAACATGGATTTCTTTTCAGCAACATTTAGTGGAAAGGCTTGCTTTCTGTTGGAATTAACTAAGGGTGGTCTAGTTCAATTTCTGATTTTTTCTTTCTTTATTCTGGAAAACCAGTGCAAATAATTATGAATCCAGTGCAAATAATTATGAATAACTAATTCTTAATGAATAACTAATTATGATTAATAAATAAATAATATTCACACAACTGTGGTGTCTGCCCTGCTGAGTACCAGAAACTATGTGAACTTTTATCTTTTGAAATGTTACTGGAGTAATTTCTCCTAAAATACTGACTTGTATACACTTGTGAAAATTTCACTGTCACAGTAAAATTAATTAATTATGGTGTAAAAGTTGCCAAAGAACTTATATGACTACCAGACTGATGTATCCTTTCAAGTCAGAGTGTAATCATTCACCTACTTAATAGAATGGAATAGAATGGAATAGAATGGAACAGAATGGAATAGAATGGCATAGAACAGAATAGGTGTGTTCCAAGTCAGGCTAGGCAGAGTTTTGAGCAACCTGATCTAGTGAAAGATGTCCCTGCCCATGGCAAGGGGATTGGACTAGATGATCCATAAAGGAACCTTCCAACCCAAACCATTCTGCGATTCTATGATTAAAACACTTCTACTTTATATAAAACTGTATGGAGGACAATTAAAAAAAAACACCTTGTAACAAAACTTCCTTTCAAGCTATATAGAAATACAAAAATATAAAACCTAAATACAAGTTAATTGAATGCCAATAATACAATTATAAATATGTTTCAGAATTTAAAACTACAAAACTGGGAGATTAAATATTGAAGTTCCCAAAGTTTTCTTAATCTTTACAATTGCAAAAACAAATAATCTCTTTCATAAGCACAATATTTAATACAAAATGCTGGCTAACACATTAAAAATGTGAAAATGAGGTAATATAATCCATTATGTCAGCTACCAATTCCTTCAGCATAAATATTGTATGAATTCTAGTTTTATCATCACTGTCTAAGGCATCCTCAAAATCACTTGTATGTCATCATATTAATTTTCCTTCACTGACTTCAACTTCTGGATTTTTCATCAGACTGAGAGGTGTTGTTCAGGTCTTTGTTAGTGTCAATGATAACAAACTAGATTCACATAGGATAACACTTGGGGAAGAACTGACCTAACTGTTCCCTGTGATAATGTGTTGACACTTGCTGGATGACTGCAATGTGTGCTGCCATATCTGTTGGCACAGTCACTGTTTTCAAATATACTTAAGGAATGTAAGAAGCTCGTGTGAAAAAAGAAGGAAATTCTGAGGTAAAGAGAATTCACATTCTCAGTTCCCTACAGTATAAATCTATCATAATAAGCTAAAGATAAATAAATGTAAAGTTAAATATATCATAAGGAGCTAAAGAAAGATGTTTGCTTAATGAGGAAAGCCTAGCAATAAGGTGAGATTGCAAATAATAGAGAAAGACTAATTGCGTTACTTAAAAGGTAGATGACTCAAAGACAAACATAATGAATGACACATAGAGGAACAACTGCACAGAGAAATAACACGCGTGTTTCCCAAGGAAGCACTAAAATGCACAGACTCTGTAAGGTCACTTGAGTCAAAGGCACAAAGAAGCATCCAACCAACTGCCTGGTAATTTCAAGCAAGTCAGACATCTCACATGACAAATAGACAGAAACCACAGTGTGTTAAAAATATATTGACGAGTTCGGTCAAGGGACTAAAGAGTCAAATACTAATGGAGAAATTTTAAGTGAAGAGCATTGTGGAGGAGTTTGAAAACATGCAATTGAATAACGGAAATTTAAGTATATGATTACAGGCAAGGAACAATTATTTAGCCAGAAACCACAGTTTATGAGTAAGAGCAAAAAGATTAAATTATATGCTTTATTTCCTCTTCTGCTGTTTTTCATTTTACTAGTCTTCGCTCTGTGGAAGTACAGGTTTCTTTTCAGCAGACCTGTACCAGTGTACATAGTCTCTACTAGACAGACAGATTTATCTAGCTGCTAACATAGTTTACAGACCCATATTTATAAGCATAAATTTGTATACCTATGTCTAGATAATGCATGTTAGTATATCCAACTAAAGTGAAGGAAGACAAAATATAAAATACAACAGCAGTCAAATACCATTTGCATAGCCATAAGAGAAAGGCTATCAAGATTGAACTCAGTATCCAACAGGGAATACAGAAAGGGTTCTGGATTCTGTATTTCTCTTTCAGTACTCTGTTAAAAAAAAAAAAATATTTTAGAAAGCTTAAAACAGACTCACCATCTTAATCACTATAACCTACAAAACACTTCCGTTAAAAAATGCAGTACCTAATTCATAACCAGACTGGATTTTAGAAAAACTGTTAGAATTTTATGTCAGATCCAACAAGCCAGGGTGGTGCAGTTCCATGTGCCCAAGTCCAACCAGCAGGAAGGCTGAAGATGAGTTCCCAGAAGGCACATGCACACAAAATACATATATATACCAAGTGTATACACATATACACAGCTGGCCACATGGATCACAGACAGACATTCAGAGCACTCAGATGAACATAGACAGCAACAGCAGCCTCATCCTGCTCTTCTCTCTGGCTGAGCAAGATGGGGGTCTGTAAGTGACAATATACATACACACATGTATGAGTTGGATCCCTCCAACAGCCTGGTTCAGACCCTCAGCCTGCCAGCAGCTGTGCCTGGATCCCAGTCTCCCCAGTTGCTGGCACTAGCACACACAATCCCCAAGGCTACAACCCCACTCCAGCTTCTGGTAGGGACAACCGCACACACACATACACACAGAGAGTTGACAAGGACTCAGCTGTCTGCAATACCTGGGCACTGGGGCTGAGAGTCTCCTGGGACAGAGCTGGGAGGGGCCGGGAAAATCCACCCTTTCCCACCTTCAACTGTTCTCCCCTGCTCCTCTTGGCTTGCGCAGGTGGGTTTTTGATGGTCTTATGGCACCTGTAATGACCACAGGGATAGCTGGGCCAGGGTATTTTTTGGGGTCCTTCTCATTCCTTTGCCTCTATGCTCCTTGGTGAATGTACAGACAAGCTTTTATCATGTAACCTAACAAACCCCATGATGCTAAAGAAATTAACAAACTTTAAAATTACTATCCATCACAACTAAAGCAGTTTTCTGCAGAGGTTTATAGGAACTTCACAATTTTCTTCGTCAACGCAGAATTTCATTTTGCTATCCTGAGCCCTGCATTTGCAATTTTGAAAGGATAAACAGTAGCATATACAAATGAAAGTGAAAGCTGCAGCTATAGACAGAAGCATCATGTACCTTAGATCAAACTAATACCATTTTCACTAAGGAGATAAGCCTGTTTATTAGTGATCCTGTTTTCCTTCCACTGAAATCAATAGCAAGCGCTTCATTTATTTCTGTTGTCCCACACTGAGAATACACTAAATAATCTTCTCCTGTTTAGCAATTTTTTTTCCAGACAGGTGTTAACACTTGACAGTTTGGTAAACCTGTGAAATATAGTCTGATATTTTGCTTTTTCCAAATTAAAAAAAAAGCAAAATAAGTTATTTTCATATGCAAATTGGTATTACTCTCCTCTGGCAAAAACAAAAACTTAAAGGAATGTTATAAGAATTTAGATATTAGTGATTTTTTTCTAAAATAAAAATGAATATGGAATATATCTATAAATTGGCAATTTTGCAGAACCATTGGCTTAAAATTTAAATAGCAAGCATGGTAAAATGTGCATACATAGAGTGAGATGAGCAAGATACCCTGAGGAAATCTCCAGATGGCCGTGTACCAGAGGAATAACAAGCAAAACATGAAAAATCTCCAATACGTTACTTATTTATACTAATTTTCCTTTATACAGCCAGCCTATGTTTCCCTGTATCATAAAAGACATGCAGAGCGGATCAGTGGCTGGTCCTTATTTGAGGTCATCCTTTTCAGGATATATTTATGGACTAACTGGAAGCTCGTGTAGAGATGAAACATCTTTACTTCTTTATAATTATATGTGGGTTTAGTTAATACTTAAGAGATGAAAGGGTATTATTTTTTCCCTATACCTGACTTTCAGAAAAAAATAACTTTTCAAGTTGTTCTCAGAAATACTTATGTAAGTTGTAATTGAACGGAAATAATTTATCAATCTTAGTAAACAACTCACAGAGTAATTATTCAGGAATACTGTTCATCGGGATTACTGGGTAAGTCACCCAATATTTCACAGGTCAAAATACATGCAATTTCAAGTTCATTTCCTGAAACATGAAGTTCAAGTTAACCTTTCACAGGATCACTCACTTCATACTACAGGCTCACTTAAAAACAGAACCTTCTCAGATAGTAGCAAAGATGTGTCCTTTGTCATCAGTTGGATAGGAGAGAAGCATTGGTGACAATTTGTTGTTACAGGGTTTTTTTCCCTCCCATGAACAGAAGTGAAAAAGGCTGTGTGGGCAGATTTATCTCTCTAGACACCAAAGAGGCACATACAAATATAATTTTTAACTTGGTAAATGTTGTGTTTCTGCTGACTCTGTTGAAGAGCATTAACAAATTGAATAATGAGTCACGAACTTATCCAATTTAACTTGCTGAGCTGGTACTGGTACTGAGCACTATTTTCATCAACAAGGCTGAACTCTCAGATATTTACTCATATCAGTGATGCTATCCATATGACTAACTTGAAAGAAGTCAGTGGGAGTAATTATGTAGTCATTACCAGAAAATACCACTTTCACAATCTGGAAAATTGAAATGATGGATTATTTTAAAATATCTGTCCTTTTTTTTTTCCTGTTAAACTAAGACTCTTCTTTAACCATGATTTTAACCAGGAAGAATAAGGATGTGCTATACATTTTTTCTTTGAAAAAGATACCTTCTTTTTAATTGTAGGCATTAAACCCCAAAATCTTCAAGTAACATTTGCTGGTTGGTCAAGGACTTGATCTGCAAGCAAAATACTGTGGGAAAGGTGATTGCCAATTTTGATATTGTTTTTAATATTCATCTTCCATATGCAAATTGAGATCATTATAACATTTTATCAGTGTTGTTTGAACTGTTGAGATCATAACTGAAAAAGAACAGTGCTTACGTCACATTGGCCTAATGTTATGTTTAACTGCAGTTCCAGCATGCAAAAAGTTCAATAACCAGCAGAAATGAACTAGTATCAGATGGAAGCAGACTTAAATGGCAATAAGATGTGCGTGCACAGGCACACACACACATACAAAAAATTAAAAAGCCCTTTATGTTCAAGAGAAAGACTAATATAAAATGTCCCTTTGCTGGCAGCCAGATTTTTGAAGACTTATATTTTAAACCATCTTTCCTGATCAAGTATATTTAAAAATGGTGAAAATGCAACATCAGAACGTCCTGGTGTGGGTGTTGAGCCTTGTGACAGAACCTAAAATAAAAGACACATCCCTTTTCATATTTACTATAGGGGAATAGTAATCTTTCCACTGCCTAGAAGTCTCCAGGTATTGCCTCACCCCATTCCTGAAACAGTTGAGAACTATGTCTCGAAAGACCATAGATTATAGCTGTCTAATCTTTGCAGTGGCTTTCAAAGAAGTTGCTATGTAAAGGAAAAAAAAATCTTTCAAGGAAAAAAAAATCTTTCAAGGAAAAAAAAGCCTCTGGTTCTTATAGCATCAGCTATATAATATACAGGGAAATAAAACAGTTTTAATGTATACCTGCATATACAGTGAGATGGAAAGAGAAAATGTGAATCGTAATGCTTCCAAAGTGCGTAATACCCAGGACAGCCTTTAAAATACAAGAAGAGAGCAGAAACTACTGGAAAGAAGCAAGGAATCGCACTGGACCATGCAAAAACATATGTAGCAATAACAGAAGCTCTCACTGATTTAGATTTCTATAAATATTTTATGTTTAAAACGGTTCCAGTTCTGGATTATGCTCCTATCACTATTAGCTAAACTCCACAAAGTAGTAAATAGCTATTTGTTCTAGCTGAGAATATAGTCTAGTATTTTTTGATTATGTATGTATGGTCCTGAGCTCGTATCTATGTGGCAACTTGGCAGTAAAGCTCTGCCTGCAGAGAATTTTAGGACAAAATTCCATTGAAATGAAAGGAATCAGTTATTAATCCTAACCTCAGTATTTTTTTTTCTTGCTCAGTTCATAAATAACCTGATCACTAGTAAATCAACCCCAAAGGAAATCTATATATCAGGAGAGTCAAATAGAGAATTAAATGCTCTCAAACCATTTTAGAGTTTAGAACTCGATTTCAAATCCAAAATCAACATTCTGATTCTAATTTCTACTTGTAACAGATTTTTTTCTTTTACTTTAAATCATACATGTATGTGATTCTGGTGGGGCTGGGTAATTTTCAACCTACTTAATTTCTCAACTTCAAGTGAATCATAAAGTCTGCGAAATTAGGTTATTTTAAGGGAACCAAAGTACATGATTCAGCTGCTTTTTCAGAACATAAATGTAGATTCACATTTTTTTTCCAAAGGTGTAAATTATGAAGGTGAATGGTGCCTCAGCTTTTGAAAAGAGTGTAAGGGATTATGGTCGTTATCTTGAGTTGAAACTTCTATAAAAGGTTCTTGAGAATTCATCTCAAATAGAGCTGGAGAAGCCTAAAAGTATAATGTCTTGTATTTATGCCTATTTAATTAAATGGCACATTCATTTAACATCAATTCATTTAACTGAACACTGTCTATTTAAAAGACATGCAGGGCCAATTCTTCTCCAGGTTACTTTGCTTTAAATCTGAGTAATGTCATTCAAGTTAATGGACTTAATCATGTTAGTGATGTTTTTACATGTGTAAGTCTTTCCAGAATTGGTATTGTTAGCTACACATTTTTTTAAAAAGATATATATTATTTATCTTTTAATGGTTCTGTGGTAATCTGACATCAGTGTCACAGAAGGTTATGAAGCAGATCATCTTGAGTGCCATCACACAGCACATACAAACAAGCAGGTAATCAGAACCAGTCAGCATGGGTTTATGAAAGGCAGGCCCTGCTTGACTAACCTGATGTCCTCTATGACAAGGTCACCCACTTAGTGAATGAGGGAAATGATGTTGTTTAGCCAGACTTTAGTAAAACCTTTGACACTATTTCTCACAGCTTCTGGAGAAACTTGTTGCCCATGGCTTGGATAGGTGTACTTTTCGCTGGGTTAAAAAAATGGCTGGAACGCTAGACCCAAAGAGTTGTGGTGAATGAAGTTAAATCCAGCTCATTGCTGGTAACAGGTGATGTTCCCCATGGCTTAGTAATGAAGCCAGTTCTCTTTAACATCGTAATCAGTGACCTGGACAAGAGGATGGAGTGCACCCTCAGTAAATTTGCAGAGGACATCAAGTTAGGCGGGAGTGTCGACCCACTTGAGGGTAGGATGGCCCTACAGAGAGA
>VZSZ01002931.1:18661-39863 GCA_013398815.1 Ibidorhyncha struthersii | reverse complement strand
CACCACAGGCCAGGGGCACCTATATCCTCAGTCTGACTCCGGTAGCTGACACCATACACATTTTGTTCATACATATACAGGTCTCACCAGTAGCTGGCACTTAGTCCTTGCAACACACTTATACACAAAATAGAGAGTGACAATACATGGAGAGATAGTTAAGGAAAGATATAATAAAAAGGACCTTATGTCCTTATGACACTGCAGTGATCAGATGCAGGGATCAGGCAGACAAGCATAATGACCAGATGCGTTTTACATTCAACCCGTTCCTTTTGTATCTTTTTCCGTCTATCACCACTTTGTTCTCCACACTCCCCCTTCCCTCTTTAGTCCCCTCAGGAGTTTGTACAGCTCACGCCCCTCCCGGGCTGGTCCAGCATTCCCTGCCTGCATTATAAATTTTTGGGTTGCAAAGTTCAGGTTGATCTTCCTAGAAGTGGTGCCTGTAGTTTCTTTATAGCCCATCAGTTAAAGTGAGTGGTGAGGTTTCTTTCTTGTCATTGTCTCCATGTTTCTTATATTCAGGTCTGTGTCTTTTGTTTCTGGTTTCCCCCTTTTTCTCTTAGTTTCCCAACTGTCATGGTACCCATCTAGATAACCTCGCTGGAATAAACATCCTCACACTCTCACACGCTCTGTCAATAAATGAAACTGACCAGGTCTGCTTCGCATCACCACTACTGCAGGTCAGGTCTATCTCCTTATAAGTTTAGTTTATGGCTTCCTCCTTTTCTTGTTATCCCCTTTTTGCACTGGAAAAGGTCACTGACCAGTTACCATTAAAGGACCAGTCACCCTCCTTTCCAGGTATAAATTACTTTTTTAGGTTACTGAACAGCAATTGTTTTTTAATATTTTCTACCAACAGAAAGTAAAACTTAAAGAAAAGAAATATTAAAAATTTTGGAGAACTCATTGCCAAAGACAAAAGAAAGAACAGATGATGTATCACTGTGCCAAAAGGTTTCTCCATATTCTATTAAGTTTCCCTCACTACCACCCTTTGTTTTGCCATCAATATTCTTGGCTGTATTTTGTAAAATTGTTTACTGCTGTGACACTAGTAGTTTTGTTAAGATACCACAGATACTACTACTATAGGACTGGGGCAAATAGGAAGAATAATGTTGCAGAAAACTGTAAAATGACATTACTAATACAGAATGGAAACAAAAGATGGACATGAAACAGAAAATAGAACCATAAATCTTCAAGGGGCTGGAAAAGCCTCTGGAATTTTCAGAAACTTTCAAGCTTCAGAGTTTAAGGTTCAGGTTTTGGTTTTGGGGTTATTTGGTTGGTTGCTTTTTTCCTGTTAAGAAAGAAGAAAACAAAAAATTCTAAATTCTGAAAATTTACATAACTTAAGGTAAAATATCTTACCCCACACAGAAATCAATGCTTTGCTTACACTAAACACAGTTCAACAATAAATGTTGTGTTTGTGTCGCTTTTTTACACAAACAGCCCTCACATAAGCATCCCCTTGATCACACTGATTTCCCTGTCAACAACTCAATAGACTGTTCTACACTTCCTTACAAACCCTCCGGCATTTGAATCTGCCCATGAGTATAGCCATTCTGTTCTGCAACATGATTCAGCAGATCTCTCTTACCCTTTTTGCATACATCACAAACCTAAAAATGCATAATTGTATTTACATATAAGATTAAATGGTTAGGTGCTTGAAATGAATAATTTAGATTTAGAAAGAAATCATCTCAATCGTACCTTCACTATCCTTTATCTTGACTATTGCCCTTTCTTATTCACGATCATATATATCCTATCGACTCATAACTAGTTTGCTAAAACAAAGTTCATAGTCCTAACCACCTCTGAATTATTTTGTTGAAGTTCTCACCCATTTCTCAAATTGTATGACCAGACCTTCAGCTGCTGTAGCCTAACACTTCTTCAGTAAAGTCATTAGCGAAAAGTCAATATATACTTGCAAAGAAACCTGTCCTGAAACACGTTCTTTGCCTTCGTCTGCCTTCACCTCTCCACTTCTGACCACATCTGTTTTCTGCTGTCTCACAATCCTATCACCTCGTGTCAATCATTTGTTGCAATAATAAAGCCCACTACTGTTTGTATTCTGATTTTCTTCTAAATTCCTCTTTTTAATAACCACATGAAAACCTCTGAAATATATGTTTTATCCTGAAATTAAAACTAAGTTACACAATTTAACTCTTAATATCCAGAGGAAAAAAGCCACATAAACAAACTTTGGGAGAAAAGAAAAGAAAAAAAGAAGTCAGAGTTAGATTGATTAGTTAGGAAAGAACGTATTAAAATAAAAGTAAAAACAATGAAATTTGAGTTAGACTAACAGCATTAAGCAGCAGACTTTCAGAAAGAGCTGTGAAGGTACTTACTGGTACAAGGACAACTTGTACTGTAGGAAAAGATGAAGAGGGAGTGAAGGAAAGTGGGATACAGGAAGATTATGAACATGAACTCCTGGAAAGCCTGGGGATTTTATTAAAGAGGCAGGTTAAAAATGTGTTCCCAGAGACACCCAACTGCAAATACTCATTAGATAGAAAATTGTTTGTAGTCAGGAAGAACCTATGGAAAAAGTAATGACTGATGCATCCTTAAATGAGAAAGAAAAAAGGTACAAAGTGAGAACAAGCTTGCAGAAAAAAAATCCTATTAAATAGGAAGCCATAATAAAATGAATTGAACCAACAAGCAGACTATGATGTTTTGTAAATTATCTGTCATAGAATAATGTTAGAATGGGCATGGAATGGATTCTTGTCATCTAGTATATTTACAAGACCTTACACCTTCATGTCAATGAAAACTTCAGTTAGAATTACACCCAGGACTAATATGGCTGGAATTCCATTTGACACATACTTTCACTTTTTGGAAAGTGATCTGCTAACAACTGCTTTCTGTGTAAGATTTTCTAAACAGCTGCTAAAATTTTTTCCAACAATTAAATGTAGTATCTTGATTAGAGAGGACATCATATAATAAAAGCACTACAAAATCAATTGTAATGTTTTAAATCCAAAACAGTCATGTGTCCTTTACTAATGAGAACCAATTCGGTGCTGAAAATTAAAAGATTGTCTCCTAGGTGAATTGTAAAATTAGAAAAGGTCTCAGTCTCGGCCATTTGGAAGATGAAAAAAGTAGTATTTAGTGTATTAAAAAAAAAAAAAAAAACAAGAACAAAATGGAAAGCAAAATAACTTTATTTACATTTCAATAGTCTGCCAATGAAGAACTGATTGCTTCTCAATAAAATTGTGAGTAATAAAAGTTGGGTCAATTCTAAAGATACTTAGTATGGATTTCATTTACTTTATTGGAAATTTTAGGTGCTCAGTACAGATGTAAATTAGACTGAAAATTGTAAATATATATTGAAGTGAAAACTGCAATAATTTCTGGGTTTTTTTCCTAAGGAAAAGCAGAAACATATTTTTCTTGTATTAAAAAGATTCTGTATTTACATCCCTAAAATTAATGTAAAATGTCTCTAATAACCTTTACCCCCCTCCCCCCCATTGTAATTAAATGGATACTATATACGCCTAACCCCATTTTGGAGCTTCAAACACATTTAATACATTTTTTTTTGCGGAATCTAATATGTTCTTTATATTCTCATCTATGCAGGTGAGAGCTATTCATCTGTAAGAAAGTGCTTATCTGAATGAAGAACAACACCTTGATAAACAATGTCTTTTCCTGATGTCAATGATGGTTTGGGTTTCCTGATGTGTCCTCTATCTAGTGTTTCCATATTTGATAGTCTCAGAGTCCCACAGCAGTTCCATGAATTGAACTAAATCAATTCTCGGTTCAAATCCATTCTCTCACTATTTATATATTATCCTACAGTCCACCCCAGCAGAGGAGAGCAAGATGACTAGGAATCTGGCCCCAAATTTCTTATTTTTAATGTCTGTCATTCTACTTACATTTCACATCAAAGAGATCTTTCTAGAAACGTAAGTTTTTTCATTTAATGATTTGGCTTACTGACTTTTGAGAAGTAATAGAATTTCTTTTACTGAATAATGAAAATGTTCTTCTGAATCATTGCTTTTTTTAAAAAAGTTAGTTTGTAGTTACACACAACAAAACACAGGTTTTCTTCCTGTTTTGCTGTGTTTCCTTTCTATATGCTGACACATAGTAGGGTTATACATCAGTGATATTATACAAAATAATCCAGTAGATGCAAGACAGGGACTGAGGAATGAGAACCAGTGGAGCTACCTAGCTCTGTTGAATCCATACAGAACTAAACTGGTTTGCATCAACTCTATGCCTATGGTACTGTTTTTCTTTGCACAGAGTTACAGGCACTTATGCTTCTCACTACTTTTAATATTTACAAAGTAAGCATTTTTTTCCCTATTTTACAGCTTTATTTTAAGTAACATATGCAACTGTAACTATTATGAGATGCTGTAGGATATTTTGATGGTTACTATGGATTATTCTTTATAGATAACTTCTCCTCAGATTACCAACTTCCCTTGGCAGGAAACATTCTTGTGAAATGTTCCTTAGTGACCAGATAAAAAGTAAGAAACATAACAAAAGAAGTGTAAAAATAAATGTGTGAAATACATGTCTATTTCTTTCTAAAATTCATTCATATAACATATATTTTATATAAATAAAATATTTTATATAAACATATGTGCATATAAAAATACACATATAAAAAAATATGTCTGCATAGCAATTTTTAAACTGTCATTTCAGCGTACTGAACGAAGATGTTTAATTTGACCTTCATTTCATATGGTTTGCATTTTCTTTAGCAGTCTAGGGGAAGGACATATTTCACCCATGGACAACCATTATTTGGAAAATCTGCAGCTTCTTAAAAATACCAGTCCAGAAAGTAAACTCTCAAGCACCTTTGTCCCTTATCAAATATCTCAGGTCCAGACAGATACAAAGTTGAAGCAGTGTAGATAAGGAAGACAAGGAAATAAGAAGTACAAGGTGAAGATATGGAGAAAAGGGATACTTTAAGATATTGGGAATCACAGGTAGAGAGGCTTTTTTATAGAAAGGGGCTAAGTTGCACTTTTTGTTTTATTATCTACAGATCTGCATGTCTTATGCTAGTTGGCTGCAAATGTCTTTAAAATAATTAATGTGCCTTCAGATATGTGAATCCAATATTACTTAGGATGCATCTGAATTGCTTTCTCTGTACCTAAGATAAAATTCCAGCCCAAACCATGGAATTATTTACAGTCTGGTTAAATTTGGTCTTTAGTGTTTTCTCAGGGGACAAATGTATGACTATGCACACATTTTCTCCAAATAACAACCTAAGTACCTGAGGACAAGAACTATGATTATTTGCATATTGTACTGTAAAAGTACTGTAAATTTCCCATCAATGCTTTAATAATAATATCAATTGTTACTGTAATTGAAAACCAGAAAAATAGCATCTTCCTCTTCACTGTCATCCAACTTTTTCTATCTACAATTTGTCTAAGATTTAAAATGCATTCTGAGAATAAATTTTATGAGAGTATAGTCACCTTTAAAATTATACGGCAACATGAGAGAAGAGAAAATTCTAGATGAAAAACAGAACAACAAACAAGTTTTCCATTATAAACAAAACTTCACAGGGGAAAATTTCTTAACAGAAACAAGGTATAAAAATATTCCAATATTCCACAACGAAAATACAATAACTATTGAGGTGATCTACACATTTTATTTTTGCTCATTAGGGTGACCTATTCCCTGACCCATGACTCTGTTTCATTCTGAAACTAATGAAGAAGGCAAAGGTCTTCTTAACTCATGAAAATAAAATGTACTTTAAGTCCCAAGGTTCTATGTATTTGTTTCCTATTTGGAACCTTTCAGGATTGTTTCTTTCACAACTGCTTGAAGGAAACAAAAAGAAATTTTTTCTCTTGAAAAATAGTAAGAGAAACACAGTCATGCATAGTACATGTGATGTCATTGTGCTGAATAATCGAGTAACTTTAACTTTCAAAAAACTGTAAAGGATATGAAAAGCCTGATATTATTTTTTCATTCCTCCAGTCTGTTGCAATTTGCTTAAGATTTTTTTTTTAAATAATCTAAATAGTACAAAAAAAATCAATCTCTCTTTAAAACTTTTTTTAAATCTCAGTATTACTTCTTTTACTAGTAGTGCTTTCCAACTGATGCATGCAGATTCTGTTCATCAGTAGTGGTCATGAATACAGACACAAAGCATGAAATATATTCCTGAGATTTAGGAAAATTTTTAGGATGTGTGAGCAAAGAAAATACCAACAGCGTAACACCCTTCATTTTGTAGGTTTTCATATTTTGCCACTGAATCAACAACCACATTACAGGGTCAGAGCATACCTGTTTAGTCATGTGAGTTAGTTGTCATATACAAGTCAGACTACCTACATACTGTCTTTATTTTATGACTGCCATGCTGAACTTCCCATACAGTCTGATGGTAGTTGTTTTAAATGGGTTACAGAGTACTGAGGCCAGTCAAAGACCAAGTGGAGCCTACTCACACATCATTTCTCTTGTTCAATCTTTATACTAGTGTTGTGAGAGAGCCACTTCACAGTAAGAATAATTAAGACAATAATGCCTTCTCTACACACATAAGAAAGCTTTGCCTTTGTAATACAGCACCAGTTGGTCAGCACATAAAGCAGACATTTTCAGTAACAGACCAGTTTATTAGGAATCAGTGTTCTATATTTCACCCAGAATTTCTTGTACTTTGTTCCAAGACACTAAACCTGGCAATTGCAACAAGCATCTGAGCTAGTATGCAAGTGTTTTGTATACATAACTATCTATTTAATATCAATGTGCAGTAAATTCATGCAATTATTTATGGCTATTGCACAGTTGCTCATTAACAGCTGTACATGAGTGCAATTAGTTCAGGTCTTCCCAACACATGACTTAACACATGGTCAGTGGTGACATCAGGATTCCCAAACCTGCAGTAGTTAGATAAGCTGTTTTATGCCTTGAAATACTGGTCAATTATAGAATTTTATTTTTTTTATTAAATTCTTTGGAGGTGAAATATCCAAGGAAAGCAACAGAAAGAAACTGAAAATTTCTAAAAAAAAGAAAGAAGAAACAGGCCACACTCTGTTATCAAAACCTAATCTGGGTTTGCCAAGTGTTTATGTTCTGCTAACACATGTATGCCTGCTTATTTCTTTCTATAATGTTGGCTTTCCAAACAGCACTGGTATTTCATACAGTACCTTGTAAAATAGAAGAAAGTAACCTGGTACCCTTCAGAGACTGAAATGGAACTAGAAGAAATGTTTAGTTATAATAATATTTCTTAAAGGACTCCTGGTTTTGTAATCACACTGAAAATCCTCTTTACATGTGTGACAGATAAAGAATAGTATATCTGCCCTACAAAAATGTACTCTGTACTCACACAAATGTCCATTAACATGCAGAAATGCTCTAACAACTACTCCTGACTCTCTGACACATCAAAAATATGGGAAAGAACACAGGATGTTCTATATTTTGAGTCAAACATTTTTAAATTTTGTTTATTCAGTCGATAAGACAGCTGGACAACTTGGACAAATGTCAATGGTCAAAGAGCAATCTCTGTACATAAATCTTTCTCCCAATTATATTTATTTTACATTCAAACAGGCGATTCAATACTACAACACTGAACTGGAAAGTTCATTTCACCTGCAATCAATTATCTTGTACTTTTTTAATGTGAGCACAAGAAACCAGAATTTCCTTATTACGATGGAATTTAGCTCTAGAAATGCGCTGTCAGGTACAGCAGACTAGCATCATGGAATTTAAAACAGAAATGAGCTGTGAAGTTTGAAGTAAATTGATCAAAATGTGGAAATGAAGAATTCAATATTTTAAGAGCTCAAAAAATCAAAGTGTACCTGTGTCTGACATTAATGATAAGTTTAGTCCTGAACTATCCAATTCATTGCCTCTGGACTATCGTTTGAAATCACACTGCTTTTTGACTTCACATCAAGTAGGGTGTCTAACTTCTAAATGAAGTGATTCAACATATGAAATTAAAATAAACTATTTGCCTCTATGAAATAATTCTGGGTGATAAAATTTTTGATTTTTCCTATGCTTAAATATTTTTAGAATATAACAAATTTCTACAGCAAGTTTTTATAATTTACCTCAGTATCTGAAGAGAAGTGTACTCTGTACATTTATGAATCCAACTTTTTAAAAATGTGAGAAGAAATTAAAAATAATTTAACGAGGAAAAAAATCCAGCAACTGAGTTTTTGACCTTGGTATATATTTTCTGGTAGACAGTACATAGATAGAAAGTCTTTTTTTCTTTAAAATTCAGAGTTTATCTGTTTTCATGACAAGTGACTCAGAAATCAATAGATGTACATTGCATTCCTAAAATCGAGTAAATATTTAGGAATTTCACTTATTTAACCAATGTAGTCTTTCAAATGGGTAAACCATGGTCAAATAACATAGAATTTCAGTGGTGCCCATTGATAGGACGAGGGGTAATGGGCACAAGCTTGAACATAGGAAGTTCCATCTTAACATGAGGAGGAACTTCTTTACTTTGAGGGTAGTGGAGCACTGGAACAGGCTGCCCAGAGAGATTGTGGAGTCTCCTACTCTGGAGACATTCAAAACCCGCCTGGACACTGTCCTGTGCAACCTGTTGTAGGTGCCCCTGTTTTGGGGGGGGGGGTTGGACTGGATGTTCTCCAAAGGTCCCTTCCAACCCTGACTATTCTGTGATTCTGTGAATTTCAAAAATTTATATTTGTTTTTATTTTTTGATGTGATACAATATTTTCCCTTAGATATTTGTAATTCTGGAAAACACCTGATGGCTTATATGAACGAGAAAATAAACACAAGGATAAATACTTTATTTACTCAAGTGACATATCTACTCTAAATTTATCACTTCAGTTGTGTTTACAAAACCAATTTCATCATGTACCTGAGAAAGACCACAGCTGTCTCCACAGTTAAGTTTAGAAAGAAAGAAAAAAAGAGGTTAATATTTCAAATTACTATATCAATGTCAGGTGGTATGAAACAAGAGAAAGTGAAAATCAATACCTATAATGTTAAATTATATATATTTAGCAATAGCTCTGTAATGCTATGATATATGACATCTGAGGTGAAACAGTTTTTCCCATTAATCTTAACAGTGCAGTATAAACAGCTATGATGCATCCAAAATAAATAGGAATTTCCAGCAGAAGCTGTTCTGAAACTTGTTAATGCAATGCAGGGGAAAAAGGAAAAGAAAGAGGAAAGGAAAAGAGAGCGGAAATGCATCAGAATATATTAGGTCCATAGGAACTCACTGTTCAAAAGAACCTCAAGAAACAGCAAGAAGAATATTTTTTTTTTTAATTCCTTTTTGGGCTAAAAATAACACACCAAAATAAGGAATCAGAAGTCCAAATTTCCCTTCAATTTACTAATTTTTTAATTAGTATTGCTGAATTATGCATCAGACCTATTTCATAGGTTGATTGGGTTTTTTTTTCTTTTAGCAAAAGTTGTGTCCTAGAGAAAGTAAGCAAATGTGTCTATCTTTTCCTCAGCTTCAAAACATTTTCCATTTCTTGCCATAAACATGAAATGGTTGTTGATTTATCTGGTGGTTTAGACTACCTCATATTGATTTACTGGCATAAAGTAGTATACGTATCAGGCTATGTGGTGGGTTGACCTTGACTATCCACCAGGTGCCCACCAAGCTGCTCTATCACTCCCCCTCCTCACTGGACAGGGGATACAAAATATGATGAAGACTCATGGGTTGAGATAGGGACAGGAAGATCACTCAGCATCTACGATCACAGGCAAAACAACACTCAACTTGGGAAAATGAATTTAATTTATTGTCAATCCAATCAAATCAGAGTAGGATGATGAAAAATAAGAGCAAATCTTAAAACACCTTCCCCCAACCCTCCCTTCTTCCCAGGCTCAACTTCACTCCAAATATCTCTACCTCCTGTCTCCAAGTGGCAGAGGGGGACGGGGGATGGGGGCTGCCGTCAGTTAATCATACATTGCCTCTGCTGCTTCTTCCTCCTCACACTCTTTCCACTGCTCAAATGTGGGGTCCCACCCACAGGAGTCCTCCATGAACTTCTCCAATGCAAATCCTTCTGATGGGCTACAGTTCTTCATGAATTACTCCAGCATGGGTCCTTTCCATAGGGTGCAGTCCTTCAGGAATAGGCTGCTCCATCATCAACCCCCCATGGGGCCACCGATCCTGCTTAGAAAACCTGCACCAGCTTGGGCTCCTCTCCACAGGGCACGGCACCAGCCAGGACCCTCCTCCAGTGCAGGGTCTCCACGGGGTCACAGGTTACATCCACTTGCCCTGGTGTGAGATCCTTCACAGTGTGGATATCTGCTCCACTGTGGACCTCCATGAGCTGCAGAAGGACAACCTACCTCACCATGGTCTTCACCATGGGCTGCAGGGGAATGTCTGCTCCAGTGCCTGGAGTACCTCCTCCCCCTCCTTCTTCACTGACCTTAGTGTCTGCAGAGTTGCTTCTCTCACATATTCTCACTCCTCTCTCCCAGATACTGTTGCACAGCAGCTTTTACCCTTTCTTAAATATGTTACCACAGAGGTGCTATCACTGTCGCTGATTGGCTCAGCTTTGACCTGCAGTGGGCCTGTCTTGGAGCTGGCTGGATTTGGATGTGTTGGACATGGTGGAAGCTTCTGGCATCTTCTGAAAGAAGTCACCCCTGTAGCCCCCTGCTACCAAAACCTTTCCACATAAACCCAATATGTATGCCTTTACCATCATACATAACACAGCCACTCATTGGATGGACAGCCACTGGGAGAATGGAAACTATTTGTGAAATCGCTTATATAACCTTAATGCTATATAAATGAACTATGATTTGAACTTTTCCTAGTTTTACAAGGAAGTAATATATTGGATTAAGTTATTGACCTTTGGTTACGTGGACATGGACAACATACGGGCTACCCAAGCTAAATCTTTTAGGAGTTACTTTACTGACAAAAATAAATTGCTTCCTTCTGTCATTGCTTTCTCAATTGCTGATACTGTATTCAGCCAAATAATCTGGCTAAAACTGATCCACAGGAAGTCTGTTAAACCTGTATGAAATCTTTGGGAGAGAAGTTTAACTAAATTACCCAGAATGGGGAAAAAGCACAGCTACTCTCTGCCCACCTCAACTCCTTCTACTATTCAGTTTATTCAGAAGGAAGAAGTAAAAGTTCACAGCTGTCAGAAAAGAGAGGCTCTGTTTTAACATTTGCTCTTTTTCTCTTAAATTGATCATGTGGTTTGGAAAAGACAACACACTGAATGACCTAGTAGGAAAATGATCCAGACAACCAATGTTTTTCATGCAGTTCATCTAAAGCTGGTTATGGTTTTCACTAAAACTCTACCCAGCTGAACTTACAGGGAAAGTAGTTTCTTTGTTTATTCTGTAAATACAAAAGTGTGTTGTACATCTAGCTGCAGTTAGTGGAAAATACACTATAGGTAAAAAAACAAAACAGATCAAATACTAAGGAAAAAAAATCCAACAAAGAAAAAAGATAGTAAGATGGACTCAATTTTCTTTTATCTTAAGATACCTAAGCACTGTCCTCTCCTTGTACAGTATTAAGACTTCATAAGGATCCTTATATCATTTAAAGATTATGTTCAATCTCAGTACATCCACAAACCCCCTTTCAATGTAAAATTGTTTACTTCCAGTTAAGCATCATTTGAAAAACATTCTTCTAGTAATACTTTTTTTTTAGCTGTCTTAATTTCACATGCATATTTCATCCATTTTATTTTATGGACCTTCCAGTTTTCATTAGGGTATAACATCTGTTCTTCAAAAGCCATTTTTTCCTCCTGGCAGATCATCCCTAACTCCAAAACACCTTACTTTTTTGTTTTCTCATTGAATTTTGACATTCAGTTTATGTGGGCTTCTAATAGAACATTTATTCGTAACAGTCTCCAAGTGACTTTTTGCACTGCTTCTTTTAGGTTAGTGGTAGGGTTTTTTTGTTTGTTTGTTTTGTTTTTGAGTAACTCATGCTTATGCAGGTCTCTTTCTTGAAATTGAAAGTCTGTGTGCTGGATTTGTTTGGCCTACTCTCTCTACTAGAATATTAAATTTAACTCTCTACTAGAATATTAAATTTAACTGTACTGAGCAGTTTGCCCTCTAATGTCTCAAATCAGACTCCATGCATTTAATCAAAAGAAAAAACAGACCAGTGTCTTGATTGCATTCAGTCATTAAATCCCATATTTTATTTCCACATCTCATCTTGATGTGGCATTGATCCTGTCTTTTTCTTGAGAGCTGAAATCTCTCACTATCAATAACGTCTACTCCAAATTTCCATCTGGTAAATTGATCCTGAACACTATTTTCATTTTGAGCAATGATCGGTATTAAAGCTTTACCATTATAATTTTTAAATTACAGTAAGTGTTTCTCTTTTGCTAGACCATTTTTACCCTATTATACTTTATTTAATCCTTCAAATACAGAGCTGCTCCAAGTATGCACTACATCACAGCTCCCGTACAGGTGCTGGCCAGGCACTGCTCTATCCTCCTAATTACTTTCCTTCCACCAGGTCTGTGGCATGCTTATTATATCAGTGTAGTTGTCTGATGGCCAGCACTCCAGTGTCCCATTTTATTTTTAGAATAACAGAATTTATGTCATTCGATATTAGTAAGTTTTACTTTCACCCCTCACTCAAAACTGCATGCCCCAGCCAGCTGGCATTTAGGTATCTAATTTACCTGCCTTATTTATTGTAATTATTATTTTATTTTCCTCATGGCCTTTTCAGGAACACATTAAACATTAGTCATACATGCTTTGGTCCTGTCAATTCAAACCAGATGCTTTTCTGTGGCTGTCAATTTTTCTCAACCAGCAGCTCTCTGTGACCTTTTTATTTTTGTGTTGTAACAGTCTGATTCCATTAGAATTAAGGCATAACTTTTCCTTCCAGATCAGACCTTCTCTCCACAGGGTTCAAGAATTTCTGACATGCCTGAATCTTTCCTCCTTGCATGATTATCTTTTCCATGCATAAGACTCCAGATGTCTAACTACATCCTAGACCTCTCAGGTGCAACAGCTAGTAGTTCAAATGATGAAGGTCCTTAGCTTCAGCCTTCTGCGTAGCATCCTGATGTAAAACTCCAGAATATCCCTCATACACTGGTACAGTACGTACCCATGACTAATAGCTTTTCTCCTACATCCCAAGTGCCCCATCTACATAACTCCTAAGGTGCACATACTTCACATTCAGCAGGCATGATACAACTCAGTTGTTAGACCTTAGTCCTAAGACTCAGTCTATATACTTAAGAGTGGAAACTCTCCGACTACTACCACCTCCGTTTAAGATCTCAGCTGTTTGTTCTCATTTTATTGGGAAGTTTCTATCCACTTTTATCTATTTTTAAGAAGACTTTTTCTGGATGTTTTTATTAATTTAGTTTCTCTTTTGACGGAATGCTTGTGTGCCCTTCTCTAACTCTACTCCACGCTTATTAAGCTAGCTAGTAGACAGTAAGAAATATTCATGACCACAGAAAAAAAATACAATGCAAAAGGCAAGCTGATCTGAGCTCTTTGTAGCTTTATAGCTCAACAAGCTGTTCCCTGATTGCCCAGCTACTGCCCTTTTCCCTTACCCTGGGAAATCTTCACCCTGAGACACAACTTGAAACACCCTTGCCAAGACTATTCACAATGTTGTACGCTGCCATGGGAGTCACTGGCTCTGGAAGCCATCAGAGTAACCTCAGCTGCCTCAGTGATCCCTAGACATTTACCCAGACCAGACAGCCACTGCCTGCTCTTCACACCAGTCTTTCACCCCTCCTAGTTTTCTTTCATTCCAGGACTCTGCTGTGCACCTCTTCTTTCTCTTCTTCTTCCTGCTTTTCCCAAAGAAAACTACCACACTTTTTTTTTTTAACAAACGCTGCTCCCTGCACTATATATATATATAAAACTACAAAAGATAGTTTACAAGTAGTTTTGTACATCACTCTGGTATAACCTGGTTGCAGTAAATGAAAGCTTAATACTTAATCTATGTATCCCTTTGTCATCCTAATGAATAATCTCACTCCAATAAGGAAATATGCATTTACACATCTTAAATTTCTCCAAAGGTTTAAAAAAATCAGAAAATAGGAAAATCTTAAGTATGGTAAATCATTAATATCTTCAGAAATATTTCCAGAAAACAGAGCCTGAACCTTGTAGCTTCTGCCATGACTTTTTCTCTTAAAATACATTTCTAGACTTGCATCTCTCAGTCCCAAGAAAAGCAAAAATTTACTGTTTCTCAGCTCCTACTTACAGCTCTCAGCTTTGCTTAACTTATTCTGGATTATCCAGGCAAAACATGATTTGCCATCTTAGTATCATGTATCATATGACTTTCTTATTTGTACTGTTCAAAAATCTATGTTTTTTTTTCCTCTGTGACTTTAGATACATGCCTTTAACAATCCTTTTTCTCAGAAAACCTTTCAACGGAGAGTAGAAACAACAAATAGTAAAACATTTTCCAGGTTCTGGCAGGAATATGGTTAATTTGCCCAAGCAGCTGGCATGCCCATAGCTGTGCCCAGTCTGCTGGGTGGAGCTGGCTGGGGGAGGGGCCAGAAAGTTGCCAAGTGTGAGCAAGCTGGTGAGGTCAGTGAGTGGTGGTACCATAATTGTGTTTGTACATTCCTTTATTAGTGGTGGTGCTGTTTTCTTCTTTCCTTCACTGTTCTGTTAAACTTCCTTTATCTCAACCCACGAGTTTTGCCTTTATCTTCCTATTCTTTCCCCCATTCCATAGCTGGGGGGATGGGGGTGAACAAGTGGCCGTGTGGTTCTTTGTTGCCAGCGGGAGTTAAACCATGACAGTCCGTTTTGGCACTCAACTTGGGGCTCAAAGGGTTGAGATAATGACAGATCCGACCAGAGCGTGTAAAAACCAGTTTGTTACATGCATTTATTAGTTAAATAGCTGCTGGTCACAATGTTGCTTTTTTTTGTTCACATGGCTGTGTTATGTAAATTCTTATATACCCTGTTTACTCCCCACGAGGCTTTTTATCATCTCTGGGAGAGGGATCAGGATTATCATTTTGCTGTCCTGTGTAATAGCAGATTATGACACAATAATATCACTGTTCAGGCAGCTGTGTAGGGATGTTTATGGAGCATTGCTGTCCTGCCCATACCTTGGGTGCCGTCTCTCAGAATTTATTAATAATCACAACAAATCAATGGGGGAAAGAGAGAGGGGATATTTTCCCCATCCCTTTTGCTTCCCTTTTGCCTCCCTTTTCTCCTTTGGGCCAGGTATGACAGCTTTTGAGAATTTTGAATGTCCTTGGCATGCACAAACCAGCATGGTCCTATCGCTATGTCTCCTGAATGTGTTTAAGGTCTTGTTTAGGGTTAAACAACTGTTTGAGACTACCACCCAAAGATCTGCCCCAAGGCTGGATAGTCATAGGTGGCATGGCATGTAGGAGAATATGGGCAGGTATCTAGAGTTACCTCCGATGCTTTGGGACTTCACCCCCCAAACAACTATGGGACCCTGATACAGTAATAGAATATTTGAAAGGAAAATGCTGTAGCTGTTCCAGAGGCACAACTTACTGCACAGTGCTGGGCCCTAAGCAGTATCTACCAAACACTGCTTGATATTATGCAACACCTCAGGGGAAAGAGGGGGCAAACAGACCAGTAGGCACTGGGACTGTTCCAGCCCCTGTGGTAGGCACAGTGGCTACTTAAACCCCAGTGACAGGTGCTGCAGCTGAGCCAGAAAACCAGCCCTTACACTTGCCCCTATACAGAAGAAGAAATACACAAGGAAATCAGTCCACTTAGTAAGGGATGACGATGAACCAGGGCCATCACAAGAACAGGAGGAAGATGCAGAACCAGAGATAATCACTCAATCCCTGTCCCTGAGTAAGCTGCAAGATATGCAGAAAGATTTCAGCTGACTTTGGTCAAGCACATTGTCACCTGGCTGCTCCAATTATGGGATAACAGGCCAGTAGCTTGGAATTAAGAGGGCAGGGAAGCCAAGCAGCTGGATCCCTGTCTAGGGAAGGGGGCATTGACAAGGCAATTGGGAAAAAGACACCGACCCCCAGCCTCTGGTGGTGACTCCTGTCAGGTGTGAGGGAAAGGTACCCCTTCAGTGAAGATGTTGTATGTCAACCAAGCAAATGGACCACTATGGAAAGAGGTATCCAGTACCTGAGGGAATTAGCCATGCAGGAGGTGCTTTATTATGACCCAGACAATGCACAGTTACCAGCAGATCCTGATGAAGTCCAGTGCACAAGGCCAATGTGGCAGAAGTTTGTACGGAGCACACCATCATGGTATGCCAACTCATTGGCAGTGATGGAATGGAAAGGCAAAGAAGGACCAGTGGTGGACGAGGTGGCTGGCTGACTCCAGTGATATGAAGAAAGTCTCTCTTCCCCTCTCATCTTGGCTGTGGGGAAACTGTCCCGGAAAGTCCAGCAACTTGAAGAGAATATGTCCTACTCCCCCACCTATACATGCTAGTATCTCAGCTATTAGGAGTAGGTGTTTCTCTACTCAAGAGAGAGAATATAGAGTGCACACACCATGAGGCACCCTGTGGTTTTACCTGTGTGACCGTGGAGAAGACACAAGGAGGTGGGGTGCACAACCTATCTCAGTCCTAGAGGCAAGGGTAGATGAGTTGCATGGAAGAACAATCACAAAAGGGGATTCCTCCAGGAAAAGTGCCACTCAAGTTTCCAGTGGGTAGTTCCTCAAAGTGGAAAGCCTGGTCTTACTTCTGATCCTCTTGAAAGGACTTCTAAGTCATTTCTGCAGGAAGTGAGAAATGGATACTATGACCAGGATGAGAGGAGCCCTGCCTCCAGCCAGGTGGGGGAAGGGAACAACTGGGTTCATTGGACTGTGTGGATGGCCTGGCACACCAGACCCACAGGAGTATACACATTGAAGCGCAGTGTACCCAAATACCATCAAGCTATAGAGAGGCAGAACGCATTTGTATTTCTGCAGTGACAGGGAGATCCCAACAGTTGACTGTATTGGAAGCTGAGGTGAGCGTAACTGGGAATGAGTAGCAAAAGCACCCCACTGTGACTGGCCCAGACACTCTGTACATCCTTGGGATAGACTACCTCAGGAGAGGGTACTTCAAGGACCAAAGAGAGTACCAGTGAGTTTTTGGCACAGCTGCCTTGGAAAAGGAGAAAATTAAACAGCTGTTGACCTTGCGTGGTCTCTCACAGGACCCTTCTGTTGCGGGGTCAAAGAGCAGCAGGTGTTGATGGCTACCACAACAGTGCATTGGCTGCAATATTGCACTAAGACTCTCTGATTCCCATCCATTAGCTGATTCATCAACTAGAAACTCAAGCAGTGATCAGCAAGACTTGCTCACCCTTTAATAGTCCCATATGGCCAGTGCAAAAATCTAATGGAGAGTGGAGGCTAACTGTGGACTATCGTAGCTTGAATGAAGTCACACCACTGCTGGGCGCTGCTGTGCCAGGCATGCTAGAGCTTCAGTATGAACTGGAGTCAAAGACAGACAAATGGTATGCAACAATTGATACCGTTAATGCATTCTTCTCAATCCCTTTGACAGCAGAGTGCAAGCCACAGTTTGCCTTCACTTGGAGGCAACCTGGAATCAGCTATCCCGGGGTGGAAACACAGCCCCACCATTTGCCATGGACTGATCCAGAATGCACTGGAACAGGGTGAAGCTCTGGAACATCTGCAGTACATTGATGATATCATCATATGGGGCAATACAGGAGAAGAATTTTTGAGAAAGGGAATAAAATATTTTGAATCCTTCTGAAAGCTGGTTTTGCCATAAAGCTAACTAAGGTCAAAGGACCTGCACAGGAGATCCAGTTTTGGGGAACAAAATGGCGAGATGGATGCTGTCAGATCCCAATGGATGTGATCAACAAAACAGCAGCTGTGTCTCCACAGTAAATGGATCACACTGATCACACAGTGAACTCGAATGGGAAACACCAGTTACCCAGGCATTCTGGAAGTGATTCTTGACTAGCCACAAGGCAAATATTTCAGAATATCACCAGAGGAGGAGGTGGTGTGTGCAGAAGAGACCCCACCGTATAATAAACTACCAGATAATGAGAAGAAACGTGCCCTGTTCACTGATGGGTCCTGCCGGATGGTGGGAAAGCATTGAAAGTGGAAGGCTGCTGGGTGGAGTCCTACACAACGATTGCGGAAGCTGCTGAAGGACAAAGTGAATTAAGCCGGTTTGCAGAAGTGAAAGCTATCCAGCTGGCTTTAGACATTGCTGAATGAGAAAAATGGGCAGTAGTTTATACCGATTCATGGATGGTGGCAAATTTTCTGTGAGGGTGGTTACAGCAGTGGAAGCAGAGCAACTGGCAGCGCAGAGGCAAATCCATTTGGGCTGCTGAACTGTGGCAAGATACTGCTGCCCAGATAGAGAATCTGATTGTGAAAGTATGTCACATAGATGCCCATGTACCCAAGAGTCAGGCCACTGAGGAACATCAAAACAACTAGCAGGTGGATCGGGCTGCNTGTGCTGCAATTAAGCAAGCCAAGCAGTTAAAGCCTCTTTGGTATGGAGGACGATGGCTGAATTATAAATATGGGGAGGCCTGGCAGATTGGTTATACTACACTCCCACAAATCCAAGGCAAGTGCCATGTGCTCACAATGGTGGAAGCAACCAGCAAATGGCTGGAAACGTACCCTGTGCCCCATGCCACTGCCCAGGCCACTATCCTAGGCCTTGAAAAGCAAGTCTTATGGTGACACGGCACCCCAGAGAGAATTGAGTCAGACAGTGGGACTCATTTCTGAAACAGCCTCATAGACACCTGGGCCAAAGAGCATGGCATTGAGTGGGTATATCACATCCCTTATCAAACACCACCCTCTGGGAAGATGGAATGATACAATGGACTGTTAAAATCTACGCTGAAAGCTGTGGGTGGTGGGACCTAAAAACTTTGGGATACACATTTAGCAAAAGCTACTTTGTTAGTCAGCACCAGGGGATCTACTAATTGAGCTCGCCCTGCCTAATTAAAACTTCCACATACTGTAGAAGGGGATAAAGTCCCCATAGAACATATGAATAATATGTTAGGGAAGACAGTGCGGGTTAGTCCTGCCTCAGGCAAAGGCAAACCCATGCACAGGATTGCTTTTGCTCAAGGTCCTGGGTGCACTTGGTTGGTGATGGAATTAAACCACAACAAGCATTCAGAAAATCATTGTTGTGATTTGCCTAAAAATAAAAGACAAAATTCTAGAAATAATAGATTTTTTTCTTGCTAGGGTATTTCTGAAAGAACGCTTCAAAGCGTGCATAAATTGGACTAATTCTCCTCTCCAGTTCTCATCACACAAGAGGATGCTGCTAGAAATTTCTTATATTCTTTCCTTGAAAGCAACTTGATTGCTGAGTGTTAAGATGAAATTATAATCCTTTAAAATGTGATTAAAACCACAATCATCTAGGCTGCTGAGAAGTACTGGAAAACTATGAGCAACTCCTCTGCTCCTGTGTTGTAAATTTGAGTAGAAGATGGTGTCTTAATTATTTTCTTAAAAGTCACAAAAGAATTCTCTCAAAATTCAAATCCAATGCACTTATTAAACTTTGTTTTCTCTGAAATATTGTAAAATTCAAGGGCTGAATGGAGTGAAGTGGAGATGGAGAGTAAAATCTGCAAAGTGACATGGAATTAGAATAATGTCAGGGGAGATCAGTGGAAATCAGTGACAAAAAATATGCAAATCATGTCCACATTTAGGTTTCATTTTGTCTTATAGAAATACTGACTGATTTCATGACATTTAGTCCATTCACTTAGATGGAAGTGAGATCAAGGAAAATTCCTGAAGGCCTGTCACTAGTTAAGATTCCATGACACTGTATCTCCTATAGAGAACTGTTTAGTTCTTAAAGGACTAGACACAATGTCACTCCGAATAAATACCATTGCCATCTCCACATTTAGTTTTGTTTTAAGGCCTGACCTGAATGGTATAAAAATGGAGTTAAAATTAAAAATAATTAGGGCTAAATTCTACTTAGATACAAATTAATTGGGTCTCTCAATACAAATTGCAGGATCATGTCCAATATTATTCTTATACAGTGTATCAGTGTTCTGTTAAATTGTCATACAGTTAGGTTGCCCAGGTATCAACATTATTTTGTTAGAAAACTGTTCAATTAAGATACTGGTTTTTAAGGATAAAACTTTGTTGAAACAGTATGTTCAACTGAATTGAAAAGTCCACTGTAGTAAAAGAATTACCTTCTGATCTTTTTATCAGTATAATGTGTATTACAGATATATATTAAGCTATTTGTGGTCATAAATCTACAAATGGCAGGAAGACCAGAGATCAACCTTATTAGAATCTTCAAAAACTCAGGCAAGTCGAAGGAAATGAGGAACTATTATTGATTGAAAGAAGTGATCTCATGCTAATAGGATAATGACAGAAATAGCCAGAGTATTAGTATTGCTAATGCTCTTAAGCAATGGTCTATTATTTCTCATTAGGCACCAAATACTTCACAAGGATGGCATGTTGTAACTAATGTTAAAGTTAACTTAAATAATAGTAACCAGATCAATATAGAGGAGATTCATCATGATAATGACATTCACGCTCTCCCTTTAAATACCACTGGGATCCTTATTAAAAATAAAAGTCAGTCATAATTTGTATTTAACAAAAAGCAGTCAGTTAGGTGTTACTGTCTCATTCAGGCACTGTAAAAAAGGTATGTGTGTGTGATGTCACAAGTTTACTTACGTTATTTGTATACATGAACTGATATACGTTTAGTGATATTATTCCTGTATGGGTATGCTATTAATATATTAATTATATAATTTAATTTCATTACATTTCATTATAGTATTGTATGCATATGCATATTATATTTGTATTGTTTTATGTAGATTATATAACTATACTTACTTGCATGTAAGCATATTTACTATAGTTATGTATACATATGCTTGCTTAGATTGCACAGATCAGG
>VZSZ01002931.1:0-13617 GCA_013398815.1 Ibidorhyncha struthersii | reverse complement strand
ACAAAAACAAAAAAAAAACAACCATGGAATGTCTAACAACAAACATATATTTTTCAAATTTATTTTCAACTAAATTTTCACCTATGGAAGTGGAGGGGTCTGTCTATACATGTGCATGTTTTCATTGCTGAAATTTGAAGTGTATAGTCTGAACCTTGATAATACTTAATAACTGAAATCTTGACACCTTTTTTTTTTTTTAACATATACAGATTTTTGCCATCTTTGGTAACTGTAGGAGTAATAGGCACTAAAAAGTAAAGGGGAGACCCACATTTTCCTAATGGGTGGAAAAGAATTATCATTTGAAATGTCTGTGAAATATTTTAAAAAGTAATAATAACGGACATATCTGGGATAAATGGAAATCATTATCTATAGAAAAATACTATTAGCATAATAGGAGAGAGACAGAAATAGTTGAGTTGATATAATTATGCATTAAAAATGCCATCCCAGTGATTCCACTGTTTGAAAGAGAACAAATATTAACTGGCATCATCACCTGTTAAGGTTTGTCACTGCAGTACCTTAAGACATACTGTATGGAGATGGGAGACATCGAAGTTCTACTTTTTTTTTGAGCCTTTAAAGTGCCGTTACCATAATGACAGAGAGAGTTAAAGTTAAGTGATTGTCTTGTAGAAGAAAATATATACATCTCTGTTGTCGACTTTTCTTATTGTGTATTTCAAAATACATCTGTCTCTTGAGGAGGCCAATTACAGTCTCTGGCAACCACCCTCTTCATTCTTTTCATGCACTAGCTGTTTTCTAATGAATGGCCTGAAATGCACAGAGCAGTTTGTCATACTTCTAAATAGTAATGTATCCGTATAATAGCTTCTTTAGCCCATTTGGTCTATAGAAGTTAAAGGCCTAACTCACTTCATACTGAACTACATTTTGACAGGTTGTACATTATTTATACAGCTGGCCATAGTTCAATATGTATCTTTCAGGAAATTCAAAGATCGCAAAATCTATTTGCTTCGTTTTTCACAAAATTTTTTTTAAAAAAATTTGACACTATACTTTAAAATACTGCAATAAAAAATATAGAATAACATAAAATTAAGAATACTAGCTATTAAATTTTTTGTGAATTTCCAACTAAAAATTCAACAAAAATTTCATATTTCCACAAGGTATTTCAATTTCATACTTTGGCATACTCTGATAGAAGATCTTCCAACCTGTAGTTATTTTATTAGGATTTCTGATTCAGTTTTCTGGATTCATCACATGGCAATTACAATTTTATATTTAGTCTGGTATATATCAGGGAAGGGAGAAACTAGTAATTTAAAAAATCAGTGTATTTTAGAATAACGGTGAAAAACTCTAAAATGTAGTAGATATTAAGCTATTTAAAGAGAGATAACATTTAAAATATTTCAAATAGAATGGAATGTATTTTACTCTTGAATATATAAAATATTATGGTATTCTAGAGAAAAAATAATCTGGGCTTATGTAGTTTCTGAAAAACAAATAGAATATCTAAAAACATGGTTGTCCTGTGAAGGAAAAGATAGATCATAACAGGTATTTGATCTTAATTTAGCTCAGGCTGATGACGTGAATGACATTTGGATCTCTTCCAACTCAACACCATACTTGTCCAGCATGCAGTATTTATTTTTGTGGGATTTTTCCATTTTACTTTACAAAAGCTTTGAAGCATCCTGCAACTTTATTTTGACAAATTACATCTGTATTATACCATGGCACACTGAATTCTACCGAGCCCTGTGAGAAATAAACAGCTGCTGAAATATAATACAGGGACCATCTCAGCAGGAAGAAAATTTTTAAAAGAAATTATGAATTTTGAAGGACCATGAGCTGAACACCAAGCAGATATGTTACTGGAAGAGTCTAGATTCCTTAGCATAAGAATACAGTAATATTAATATACATAAGCCCCTGCTAGAAATATTGATGATTTTTTTCTCCTTTTTTATCATTTCCTATTCATCCGATTATTTTTTTTCTCACCATGAATATGTAATACTGAACCACTTGTAGATTTGACATTTTTTTGTAACTTACTGCATCTAGAGAGTATTCTAAAAATTAGGGTTTTGAACAGTAGAATGTCCAGTAAGGTCACTATGTCGGTTTGCCATACATTACGCTGCCTGCCTTAGCAAGTGAGACAATCAGAATTCTCTTACGATGTTTAAGATCATTCTACTCTTCTATTCTATTCTATTCTATTCTATTCTATTCTATTCTATTCTATTCTATTCTATTCTATTCTATTCTATTCTATTCTATTCTATTTGATAAAATCACAGAATGGTTGAAGTTGAGAGGGACTTTTGGAAATTGTCTAGTTCCACCCCCTTGCTCAAAGCAGGGTCAACTAGAGCAGGCTGTCCACATCAAACTTGTACGACAACTGTGGAAAGTTGCATTCACACAACTCCAGCTTGCATTCTAGACATCTGCCAATGATATCTTCATAGCAGACCAGGAATACACATGCAGGTGAAAGGAAAAGCAATATCACTGCTAATTCTAAAGAAAATATAGTACTGTTCTACTTGCTGTTCCTCAAAAGAGATGAAATTGAAAATATGATTAAAAATATCCTGGGAGTTCACAGCTTAAGTATCTATGAAGCTCATTTACAGAGTTAAAATTCTCAATCAGGGATTTGATTTCTAATGACTTTGGTTTACCATCAATGACTGTGTTCTTCATCAGTGCAGTTGTGACTTCCATCAAGGACAGGAGAATATAATGTTCCTTCTAAATTATCCGTGAACGTCATTTAAAACTGCTCTTCTCAAATCTTTTGCTCTTTTTTCTGCATATAATGCATATACATGATGCAGCCATAGTAACATTGATACTAGTGTTGTGGGAAAACAAAAATATTTTACCTCCATAAAAGAATTAAGTACATTTTATACATACCAGTATTTAAAACAGACCTTGATCTTTTCACTTCAGGAAACCATAAGTATAATGCCTAGTCCTCTGTAGTCGATTAATAGGTGTTCTACAAAATCCACATTTTTTTTTTTTTGATTCTGTGTGCAAAATCTCCTTTCTCAGCCACCACAGTTGCTGCAGCTGCTATCTATTATAAAAGCAGCTGTGTCACACTATATTCAGTGTGACAAACATCTGATCTTGTCTTTGTAGGAAGAGTCACAGACCCCGCTTGAACAGTATGTCATAGGCTTATTAGAATGGATGTTCAGAAAACAGATACCTCATATGTAACAGAATATTTTAATATAGGTTTTTCACTCTCATCAAATGGGAAATGCAAAAATGGTTCATGACAGACACATCATCTGTTCATGACTCAAAGGATCACAAGAGTCTCAGAACAGTTGAGATAAAATATTTTTGCACACATTGAAACATACCACAGTTGTTATGAATGTTTACCTCTGGTAACAAAAATGTACCTCTGTTGCATATGCATTTCAAAGTGTGTACAATTAACAGCTTATTAAAGCTGATGTGTGAACAAAGTCTGAAACAAAGTTTAAATAATCAGTCATGATATTCCAGTATTTTCACACAATTAATATAACATCAAAATGAACTTTCATCATTCTTCTGTTGCCTGTTGTGATCACACAACATTTTTGCAGCAGGAACTCTTTGTGTGGAAAAGAGACAGTAAAGGAGCACTGAACTGCTTCGCTGTCTTATAACATGATCTATTATTCGTACATCGTCATCATAGCATTGCCAAACTCACCAGCAAACATCAAGAAGCACTGCGTAAGTCACCTGTCTACTATCTTGAGAAACTCTGAAATGAGCCTAATTTAAAAAGATATAAGACACTTTGTTTCTCAGGGACCGGAAATTATTCACCTTCCATAACTCTTGGAAGAGGAAGAGATGAGCAGCACACCAGTCTTTGCGAATGTGAAGTACTGACTGCACAAAAAGGCAATATGACTTTGTACAAACCTTAAAATAAGGGAAAAGCTTCCTGTTCCAGGAGATTATGTGGCATGAAAAAATCACTGATCTCAGTGTTGCCCAGCAAGTAATTATAAAATTTGAATTATTTACTAAAGTAACTCATGCAATAGGCTGTGTGCATCCTCCAAACAGATGCTCAGGACACACTTTGCCCCACAGGTATGTTACTAGTGCTACATGAAAACTGTGTTCTCTGTGTTTGAGGCACATAACTAAATCCTACACACATAATAATACTACTAAATATTGACATACACTTTTTTGTGTATTTGTATGTACACATTCCATGTTACTGGAATCACGTGCCATGGTTGTGACTAAAGCTGACAAGGTTCCTTAAGGTCAGTATACAAGCCACCTGGTTACAAATAATTCATGAGACAGTAATCCTGGTTCTGAACACAGAGGGAGAGAGAAAGAGAATGCCTGGACAGCACACCTTCTCAACCTCTTTGCAAGAACAGACCAGTTAAGGGGAAAACCCTTTCTCTAATCAAACCCCAAATATAATAATTTTCAAACAGTTTTATTTTACCATTGCTAATGAAGTATTTATAATGCAAACATCAGATCACTGTAAGTTCAAAAACAATTAACAATTCACAGATGACAGTCTTCATGTAAAGAAAAGAGTTTTCTAGATCTTTTTCTCTTTAAAAAAAATAGCACATTTTTCTTTTCTTGTCAGTGTATTGGGTGTCCGTGGCAAGTTGCTGTCAGGGCTGGGGTTGCAGAGTGGCCTCTGTGGAAAGACACCAGGGGCTGTCTCATTCCAGACACAGCTGGTTCCAGCCGGCTCCAGTGGACCCACCACAGGACACAGCTGAGGCCATCAGCCACATGTGGTGTCACTGTAAAGATGTGTTTAAGAAAGGGCAAAAAACACCAGACACACAAAGACAAAAAGAGAGAAAGACCAGAGGGAATACAAAAGTCAGAGCAGGAGGAGGAGGTGCTACATGGTGGAGTAGATCTCCACACTACAACCAATGGAAGGCCTATACAGCTGCAGCTGGATATTCATGAAGGAACTGCAGATCATGGAGGGACCACAGTGGAGCAGAGGAAACGTGTGAGGAGGAAGGAGCAGCAGAGAGGAACTACTGTGTACTGACTGTAAATCCCACTCCCCCATAACCTCCTCTTCTACTTGTTGTGGGGGAGTAATAGTGTCTGAAGCGAAGGACTGAAGATAAGCTTGGAAGAGTGGGGAGGAAAGGGGTTGTTTTAAGGTTTTTCTTTCTGTTTCCCACTACCCAGAGGAGTAATTATGTATTTATTTTAATTGGCAATAATTCAAGCTAATTTTCCCCAAGTTGAGTCTGTTCTGGTAACAGCAATTGGCAAGCTATCTCTCTGTCTCTATCTCAACCCACAAGCTTTCTCAATCCTATTTTCTACCTCTCATCCCACTGGGGGGTCAGGTGGGAGCAAGCAACTGAGTGGGCATTGGCTGTTAGCCGAGGCTAACCCACCACAGTCAGACTCACACTCTAATGTATTTGATTATCAAAATAAATGATCAAATTTACCAACTTATGTATGGGTAGAAGCTGTACTGAAAACTTTCTCACCAAAATCTGAGATTTTAATTGGTGTTCTGTTGAGAAAGCTTTCTTTTCCATATTAAGGTAAAACTCAAATCTTTAAATCTATTTTATGACCAACAAAAAAGGCAAATTAATAAATATTTGTGCATTAGGATACACCAGTCCCTTGATGCAGAAATTATCTACTTCAAGTGCATCCTTCAGTCAAATGACTGTTCTATGTTCTTGTTTTTTTTCTATTCTCTGTGTTTTGTCCACATATTTCATATTTATAAAACATATTTCCCAGTTAAAAAGTTATTAAAATTGACATGTTCTAATCAAACTTTCCTTTTGGACCACATGGCACTTTATGGTAAAAGATATTTGTTTAATTATAAAAGTTCTGACCTGTTTTACAGTTTAATAATGAGAAAAAGTACACATCACACATATTCAAGAAAAAAAAACAGGGAATTTTTTTCTTCCAATGTCAAAGCGCTTTGACCTTGATGTATGGATTTATTTTTATTCTCTTTTTAGCTACATGATATTAAAAAGCTTGAGAATTTCAGCCAAATTACTTTGGAAGACAAAGGTAACTTTTTCTTCAGAAAACACAGAATTCACTTCCTATGTCCTTTCTTAAAGAAAAACCCTTTTACTAAACATCTGTAATATGTCATGACTATAATAAACTTCTTGATTCTTCTTATGGATTCTAACATGTTTCATTTAAAAGAGATTTTTTTCATGTTCTTGGCTCATGATTTGCTCACAAATACAATCTATTCAGTGCTCATTCTTTTCAATCTGCTTCTGTTGGTCTTTTCCCCTCCTCATACATTTATAAGAAGAAAGAGATCTCTTGAAAGCCCAGGCTAGATGTAATCATTAACTACGGAGAATAATCCTAATGAACTGAACTTCATGTGGAAAATGAAAGGTGATTTCAACCTTGGAAACGAGTGTCAACTCCAAAAGTTGTGTCTGGTTCTATTTTCAGAAGCATTAAGAGCAAAGTTAATGCTACTAGATCGGTCAGAATGAAATGGAACCCACAGATTAGCAGTTATTACCATCGCAAGGTTGCAAAGATCTGAGCTAGAAAGGGTTTCAAAGTAAAAAATTGATAATGTTCTTCCAAACAAAGGATAAAAGAGAATTTAGGATCAAAGAAAATAAGTCCTTCCTTTTCTATTCCTGCTCCTCCCCCCAAAAAAACAAAAGCATAACTAAAAAACTAAAAGAAAAACAAAATGGCTCAGGTCATCATTAATTTAAGAATCCCTGATGAAATAGAAGGTGTTGTCCTGAGGCATAAAAGGTGAGAAATTCATTTTTACATGTTTAGCAGCTTCTGCAGGTGGGCAGTGACAGTTCCAATAGCCAGGAGCCCTGAATACATCCAGAGTACATCCTCACTATGCAGGTAGGGTGCTAAGAAAGAGGAAGTAACAGAGATCAGAGGGGTTATTAGGGTTTTTTTTGTGTACAAATTCAGCATAAAACATCCTCTAGCATTATATTTTCTATTGTTAAACTCATCAGATATGCCAGGAAGATGATTGATAGTGTAACAAAGCAAGCAATGAAATTTCTCAACAAAGATATTAATCCTTTATATACTTGTCCAAAAGCTTTAGCTGTTAAGTCCAGAATAAAATATATGAAGGAATACCATATACTATAGTAAGTGGTTTTTCATTATAAATGTCTTAAGATTGTGTAATCTTTTTATTGAAATCAACAATATCACCACAAATCTGATTTGTACCATATTGCCTTTCTGCAAATACTATACCTCAAAACACGTTATACTTTAGGGTTCCAAAACTTATGGAAGAAGTGAAGTCTAGCAAGAATAATAGATTAAAACTCATCATCAGTTCCTTCCTGGCTGTATATGCCTCTATTTCAGAGTATGCATTGTGTATTTATTGTATATGATATCAAAAGTAAAGGCTTGAGATCCCTTTCATCAAAATAATTAAGCTCATACCTAATTTTAACATGTCATCAAACGATCTTAATGATACTGTTTTGAGTGCTTTAAATTTTATCTGTATTCATGATTCTTTCTATATCGCCATGTAAAACTAGTTCTGGAAGCAATTCCTTGATTTTATGAATGAATAGTTAGATAATTTGGGTTAGAGTTGGAGAATTTCCCCCCCCAAAAAATGCCAGAACTTAGAATTTACTATTTTATATTCTCAGAGCAGGGAAGAAAAAAAAAAAAAAGAAAAAAATTGCTGGAGTATGAAACAAAGAAAAATCCAGTAGCAGCTTTGAGTAATCCCTGAACCCTTCGTTTAAGCTGAAGAGGAAATTTCAGGGATGGGTGAGAAAGTAAAATAAATGAAAACTGACATTCATCAGCTGAATTTTGAATGCAAAGTACATTACAAATGTTTTTAACTGGGTGTGCAGAACAGTGATTCATAACCTAACAGATAATAAAAACATTATAAAGTAGATACTGATTTCAAAAAGAAAAGCAGTTTAGACAAGTAGCTACAGTCACAATGCTCAAATCCCGTTTTGTGTTAAAGGAATTCTAGTGGCAATTAATACAACTGTTCTCTGTTGCAGACAAGTTCACAGTACAGAGCTGAGCAGCTTTTACTTTTACAGAATGTGGCATCAGTATGAATTTAGAGCTTGAAATGGCAAAAAGAGATTACTTTTCAGACTTAAAATATGAATTTATGTGTAATTAAATAATTATTCATTCAAATGACTGATTAAAATCTCTGCATCCACGTTTGCACAGTTTGAAAGATTTTATGAAGATCCTAAAGAAAGCAAAACAGATACTCATGAACTTTTTATTTCCTTAAGATTCACACTATAATGCCTTACCATATAGATACAGAGACATGCACATGCCATCCCAAAAATATTTCCTAGCCTTTAAATTTGGTATTTTGCTGAAACAAAAAAGCAAAACAAGTGTTTGAATGCTAAAGCTACTTTGTTATCTTGACCCTTTTCAAGTGACTTTGCCAGTAAAACTGTCTTTCAAAGGTATAATGACACCCGTTAACATCAATGATGGAAAAAGTTTTTATTCTAAGTACTGTTAGGCTAATTTAAAATTTTCATTGAATTAAATTTTAACTTTGACATGGATGGGAAAGGAGTTGGGTAAAAGCTTTTGTTTTTACTAGACTTACTTGATTAGAAAACACCTCATGATCAAACTGCAGACCATAAATATGTCTGAGCAAGTTTTAAAAAAACTAGACAAATAATCACCATGTAACTACAGCAACACTAAGCTGTAAGCTGCAAACCGGGTAAGAAGCTAAGTTGGTGTTGGCTTGAGGTTTCTGAAGACCCTGCCTGGTGGTTTTGGTTATTATGATTCCATATGTATTCCATGGTTAGGTTGTGCTGAACCCTCTGTCTACATATTTATCTTTTTGAATAGCTAGCTTTAGCCTGAGTATGTCTATACAAACTTCAGTCCATGGCATTGGTTCTAGAAATAACACAGTTTCTGCAGTTTAAAGTTGTTCTAATAAAAGGGACATATAAAAATCCAGTGTAAAACCTTGAGTCGTGTTAGGTATTTAAATACCTGAGTGAAAGAGCTAGATTTAAGAAAAATAATAATAATCAAAACAAACAAAAAAAACCACTCCAGATATCAAAGACCTCAATCATTTTTTGAAATACATTTCTGAGAAATGTAAATACATTAAAATATTAAGCTTTACATTAAATTCCAAATTTTATAGTACCACATAAAGGACATAAAAAATAATCTAAACAAAAAGTTTCTCCTACAAATAATTCATGAAAAAACAAAGAGTTAGACAGTTTTGAAACAACAGTAGACAAAGATGAAAGAGTTAAGAGGAGTTGAACCATACTCTCTCTGACTATCCCAAAATATATTTGAGCCTGAAGGCACTCCAAATGCTTTGTATCATATCCACCATTGTATTGAATAATTGGTCTAGTAACTCCTTGTCCTGTTATATTACTTCCTCCTTTTCTAAGGACAAAAGTGCTTTGTCCTTCTCTAATATGGAGCCAGGTCATATGGACTTGTACTTTGTCATGAAAATTCACAACTGGCCCGTGCCAACCAAGGAGAAGGGCTAGGATGCAAAGTATTCAATTACAACTGTAAGTATTTATTCATGCACATGAGATGTCCCTACCCAAATGTGATTTACAGAAGGTTCTTATACCCTTCAAAAATTCACGTACAATGTAATTTGACTAATTACTAACACCCACACTACCAATTACTAGTCATAGTAAAACTTTGCAAAGCAGCTGCATTTTTGCAGCATTTTTGTCACTTGTCTGTTGGTTCAGATGTCCCTCGAGTCAGACTTTCTATAGTTACTCATCTAGGACCCCAGGCAACACTGGGAGTGTTTCAAAGATATGTTTGGGGGCCTGAGATGCTGGCATTATCTTCATCGTCCAGGAGTATCCTTTATCCTTCATGGACAGCTCTAAGCTTCAAAGAGGCAAAGTCCTTATTTCCTGGGTTGGGCTGTTCTTTAGTTTGTTTTTTGTAAGCATGAACGATACGAAAGAGTTCAGTAAAATTCCAGTAGCTCATTACATTACAGTGTATAATGTGAACGAATATATATTAAAAAAAATAATACACTTTCATACTATAAAGACTGATTGATATAATGGTTAGGGAGGGAGAATTTCTTAACAACTTGCAACAATGGAAGTTGCTGTAGTTTAGTTTTACAGAGTTTATAACTTGAAAATTGATTTTGACGAAAGAATACTATTCTTGACTGCTATCTCAAATAAAGCTGCCCAAACACTCTGTCTTAAGGTAGTCCTCTGTCCTGCTGCTAGGTCAATTGCACATGGTTAGACAGCTTTCTGATCAAGGAAGCTCAGGGTTTTTTTTTTGTTGTTCCTTGATTTACATAAAGAAATGTGCACCTCATTAGCTAAGATCATCTACTCGAAAACAAAACCTGCCAAATCTGAAGACAAAATGATGAAAAATGTGCCAATGTATATGCATGATCATGCAATGTGCTAGAACTAATCAGTCATAGCTGAATATGAAATGGAATATAAAATAGCTTGGGCTTTGTTAACAGTATATGGTAAATTATAATAGCATGAATAAAAGAGTTTATGCAAATAAAGATTTAATGAAAATAATTATGATTGAAATTACTGCAGTATTGCAAAGATATATTCATTGGAAAGATGTTTAAGACATTAGTTGAACCAGCAACATCTTTCTAGCGTGTGTTTCTAGTCAAAGGAATATTTACTTTTACCAAATACTGCCGAATTCTAGGTGAATTTTGCATTAAATGTAACTGCTGTCTTCAAACAAGAAGAGATTCTGGATAAATACTTTATTCTTTTTTTTGACATCCTGCCCAGCTACTAAACACAGCAGGAATGTGGCCAACACTGGCTTTTACTCCCAGATAACTTTGGATCCTTCTATTGCATATATTGCTTTTGAGCACAGACAGAAGCCATAAATAAGATCAAGTCAATGGTTGGACACATAAAACAACATCATGTGAACACCTATGGATATCTACTGTTGTATCTGGGTATGTTGACAATCTGTAGATGCTTACGTATATGAAACATTCCTGTTTTAGGACTACAGCAAATTCCCTGTGCAACTTAGTGCATACAGAGTCATCCTTATGATTAGATATTTTAAAGTTATGACTTGAAACATAGTAGAAAGGAGACCGTATTTTTCTGTGAGAAAATGACGAGTTAGTAACCAACTGCGGAAGCAAAAAGAAATTTATTAGTCGTATTGTAAAATCAATAATAATTAAACTTTTTCTGATAAGTCATATTAAGAATGTACAGACAATATTCTGGTGTTTCCTAATGGTTTAGTGCTGGACAAGTCTATGTGTATATTCAGGTATGTGTATATATTTCTGTACTGCAGCTGTAGAACTTTAAGCTTTAGCTCCATTTTCCTAAGTCTTGTATGAACACATGGAAGAATAGGTCCAGCGTAAATGAATTAGAGGTTGAGGCTCTCATACTACAACTAGAGTAGCTTAGAATTTTTTACTGGGTTTTCATTAGACTAATCAAAGTGTTATTCAAATTGCAAGGAATTATTAGAAAACATAAATTTTAACAAGCCAAAGCCTAGATATGTGTATTCCCAAGTATAATAAGACTTTTCCTAAAACTAAAATATCAGTCACAGATCAGTGTGTGAAAAAGAATGCCCACTTAACTCTTGATCTCTTAAATGGAAGTGGAAGTTCATTTGTATGTCCTCCAATTCCTTCGTCAGCCATGAAAACTGTATACAAAATTTCAACTCCTAGTGGAATTTAAAGTTGTTTTCATTTAGTTGTAAACTCCTTTATGCATGGACATTACAACACTTCAAAGAGGCACTATTAGGTAGAAAATATTGATATTAAAGCTTACCTGAGACCATCATACAGTAAACAATACAACACATTTTTCTTCTTTGTGGTTGTCTATTATTGCATACCATGGAACAGGAAGGAGTAAGTTTGTATAGCATCTGGAGAACATCAGCAATGACAATTTGTAACTTTTTCAGTCAATTTAGCAAATGTGATCTAAAGCATTCGTGTTATAACATGCAGGTCCTTTATACAAAATATAAGATGAAAAAAGGTGCAAAAATCCATAAAGTTTATTTATAAGCTGCAACTATCTAATGTGAACAAGTGAATTCACTTTCAGAACCGTAATCTCAATATATTTGTAGCCACTTCTAGTAAATGCTGCTGCCTTGGTCATATTGTTATGTAAATTGCATTGAAGCCCATCAATCAAATCTGGCACAGCACAGATTTCACACGGAAATACCATTACCTTTAGATGAACAAAAGTGTTTAAATCCTATAAATATAGATAGAAATAATGTGCATAAAGAATTTTCACTCTGTATTTTTTAGAAGGTTCATCTTACAAATTCTGATCCAGCCCAGATCCAGGGACAAAAACTTCTAGGTCCATAAATGCAACACGTCCAACTGACTGGTAGCAGTTTTTACATCCCTAAAATGTCATGCATAGAAAAACACTTCTCAGCATTTGTAAGATTATGGAAGAAAGGCAGCATATTTGCACAGTCAAACTCAGGTCACTATAGTTGATGAAGAATTAGCATATCGCTATAAGATTATCTGAGGAGCATTCATGCTACATTTGGTGTACCATCTGTTAGGGGGTTTGGGGTTTGGGGGTTTTGTTCAGTTTGGGTTTTGTATTTTTTTCCTCTGTGCTGTTTTAATGTTGATTTTAGGTGCTGTAAGCTCTTTATTGCATGATTTTTTTTCCAATTCACAATACATTAATTGAGTTAGAATTCCCTAACCAATGTGATTACAAGGACAATTGCTACAGAGCAACTTTCTTCTTGCACAAATAAAAATGCTGGAACATCACCTGATAAAATGCGACAGCATAACTAGCAGTGCATTGTTTGTACTGCCCAACTGACTCATGGAAACTTGTTCTGCAGAAAAACCTCTCCCTGTGCCAGATTTGATTAATTCTCCATATATGGGCAACAGAGTGGTACTGGAGTGAGGATGAATTTCCATAACTGGTGTGAACAGTCTGAGGTAAATGAGTTGCTATCTCCATTGTTTTGCTTTAGGAAATTTTCAATATCTACATTATCAAAAGATGGGCTTAGGCTGAATTTTCCAGTATAGACAACACAACACATGGAAAAAAGAACCTAGTTAGCTAGAGAGTCTAAGCCAACACAAAAAATACAAGTCCAGAAGTCAGATTGACCAAAACCTTTCCCAAGACTTCATCAACACTTAAATAAAAACTATAGAAAATGGATACTCCTGTAGACCCATGTTTGTAATCCAGTTTTCCACAGATAATACCAACCTAGTTTGGATAACCATAAGGCTACTTCTGTTTCAGCAACAAATGCAAACTCTTTCCCAGTAGCCAACCACATTATTATCTTTTCAGTAATGCAGCAACAGCTGTGATATCTCCTTCTCAACATTTACAGTATCCAACATGTATACCTTTTGTCTACATCTGTGAGATCCTATAGAATTTAACTGCTTTACCATCACCTTATGAAGACAGGGTGAGTAATATCATCCTTTATTACTGA
>VZSZ01002930.1:505303-560366 GCA_013398815.1 Ibidorhyncha struthersii | reverse complement strand
GAGGGATGGAGGGGAGCGGGGAGGGATGGAAGGGAGCAGGAGAGGGATGGAGGGGAGCAGGAGAGGGGCGAGGTACCCCCGGGCAGGTGGCAGCTGTGGCCTCTCCCTGGCCCTGGTGAGCTGGGGGGCCATAGCAGAGGAGGGAGGGACGGTGGCTCCACACCCCACCAAGGTGACAGCAGAGGAGGGAGGGATGGTGGCTGCACGCCCCACCAAGGCCAGGGCTGCCACAGTGCCGCTGACCCCAGGACACCCTTCAACCCTCCAGCGCCCGGGAGAGCCCCTGTGCTGTGTCTGATTGCGAGGGGTGGGTCGTGCACAGGCGGACTGTTGTCGGCCGCCTGTCCTCTGCCTCTTTGGGCCGTACCTTCTTTCTCTGGATTTTGAGACTATTTTGTTGTCCGTAGCTACAGCTAAAAATTAAGGCATAGTAACATCTGTATCAAGGGCGTTATCTATATATAAAACTATTTCTTAGTGTTGAACTAATATACAGGTACATAAAGATTCTTTGAAAGGTGCTTAGTGGCTTGAAATATTAGTACTCTTTTCAGATATAGATTAGTGGTTATGTTTGAACAATCCATGCAGTAAATTGCGGTGCCGGGTGATAAATTATATTTCTCTTGTCCCAACTTTCTGAAATAATATCCTGCCTTATCTTTTTGTTCCAGATTATTTCTGAAGACATTTCTGCCCTGCAGAAATTTGAATACCATTCTTGTTAAGCAACCAGTTTTTATCAGTTTCTTCATTGGTCGATACAGATAAATCTGACCATATTTTTCATTAAATGCATTTATATCTCCTTTTCCCTCTACTTTTTTTTAAGAATCAATTAGTCTGTCAACATGTGTTACTCATTCTGAGCTTTTCCAGTCTGTTCTTAGCTATTTCCTTATTACATTTTTTCCAGCATCTCATTTTTTTGCTAGTATCTCTTGGCCATCACAATTTGAAGTGAAGTATCCCAATGTCACAAACTCTGCATCCGAAAAGTAACAGAATTTATTTCCGGTGAGGATCACACAAAGGAGCGAACATTTTTTGCCAGAAGGATTATTTCCCAGCAGCTGATGCTGTTTCTTCCCTTGCTCTTCATAGGGGTGTTTTGACTCGAACTTTGCGCTGCTTTTTCCGCACCGTGGCCCCATCCTTAGCGCTCCTCCCTTGTATTAGTCACAAAATCTTGTCCTAGGTGTTCCTGCCATCCACCAGTTGCAAGTGGCTTTTTCATCCCTTCCAATTAGACATGACTCAGACATGACAAGCTCCTTGCCAGTAACCCAACACGTCTATTCTGAGTCTCCAAGCGCTAACAGTAGCAAACTCCTCGCGTCAGAGGAGCTCCCCTGTGGCTGCCGTCAGCGTGGAAACAGGGCTCTGCAGGTGTACGGAGAATTAATCTAACAGGGAAAGCAGGGCTGAGAGGGACTTGAGACATCACTTGTCCTGACAGTCTGCCCCGTTCTTCAAGAATCTCCAGTGGTGGGGATTTCTCAGGCTACCTAGGCAATCTCTTCCAGGGCTTACAGGTACAAAAAAATCCTTAATGACTAGCCTTAATCTCCCTTTTTGTCTTTTAAATCCTTTGCTTCTCATTTTATCCCTGCTAGACACAGCAAAAAAAAATGACTCCCTTTCTTCTGATAGTAATCTGTTTGTATTTAAGACTGCTATCTCGTCTCCTGTCTTCTCTAGAAAAAGCCCCATCATACTTTGGAGATGAATATGCAGAGAAAGCATTATGTCCAATGGGACAGATAATACATCTCTTTTTCCAAGGGGAAAGATTTTGTATCCAGCTCTATCAATCTTGCAGACTTTTGCATAAAAGGCTCTCTGATTTATAGAGGATTTTTGTACGCAGAAATCATACGAAATAGACTAATCTCAAATGGGTTCGGTGATAAGATCAACAAGACAACTCACTGATGGCAGATAGAAATGCAATCAAAAAAGAAATTGAAGTGTTTTGGGGTTGTTTGCGTTTTTTGAGCTATAAAATCAAACTACTCCATTGTGAAAACAGGGGACTCAAACCACTGGTAAATGCTGCACAAAGGAATTATTAGGCAAGCGATAGAGGCTGGCAGTTTCCCAAAACGCAAATTGTCTCTGGGACCAAAATATCTCTAAGTAAGCAGGGAACATATTTATGAGTAGTGGTGATTTTCCAGCAGATCTCGTCTTGTCATAATGGGCATTTAAGATCGGGGGCCTGCACTGAGGCATTAAGCTTTGGCAAGCAGCACGTAGCTGAAGAAGATAAAGGAAGAGCACGAGGAAGTCTTCCTCGGAGAGCTTCCCACACACCTTCTTCTCCAGTTTTCCTCTTCTCTGTGCTTATCATGCCCACTCGTTCCCCTCTCAGGTGAGGACATGGCCGCCTCCCTCGGCAGCGGTGTCTCAGCACACCATCTTCCCTCCAGCTGTTGCTGGTAAGGACCAGTGGCACCACGGCACCCCGACAGCCCCAGCCACAGGCTCCCGATGTGAAGAGGCTCGCGCAGATTAGGTATAAGCTCCCAAAGCTTTTCTCCTGTCCTTCTGGCGTCTTTAGTGCCAATTTTCTCCTCCGCCATGCCCAGATCCTGCCAGGATGCAGCCTCTCGGTGTCTTCCACATCCAGCCCTGAGGGTGCGCCGCAGAGGAGGTGTCCTGTGGGGCACGGCCGCACAGACCCGGCGCCGGAGCCGCACTCGGTGTCAGCTAGCTCGTGCCGCTGGGGTGATGGGAGCACCACGTGACGCAGCTGCTTTCGCCCACACAGCCTGCTGAAGAGCCGTCCCACCTCCCGTCCACCAGCTGCGTGGCGGCACGTTCGCTGCGGAGGTGGGAGACCCACGGCCCCTCTGCCTGGAGGGAGCCCGCTGCCTTCCGCGCTCCCCTGGTGCTCGGGGAGGAAGGACGCTTACCTCTGCCGCTGCAGCTCCGCCGTCGTAAGCCCCTGGCAAGGAGGAAACGGGAACCCGACTGTATGGCAAAGAACGTCGCTCCTCGCAGGCCTGCGCTTGCATTCTGCGCTCAGCAGTCGTCGTCTGAAGCGCAGGGGCAGCTCAGAGAGCCAGGAGGGCGACGCAGGTCTGGCTTTCCCGGGGAAGTCGGCAGAGCTTTGCTCCCGTCGTCTCCCGTTCTTCATAATTGCACCCTATCAATAAGAGCCATTAAAAGGAATGAGCATTTCCTGCTTTCTCCCGTGAGCCGGAATTTCTGGAAGCGAGCTGGTTCTGGAGGCGCACAGCGGGAACTCGGTAGACCCCCACTTTCCCTTGCAGTGGGAGCTGCCTCGCAGCTCTGACTTGTACGTGTGAGGTGCCAGGAGGGAACAGCAGCGCGGGAGGGTGTCAGAGTGACATAGCCATGGGAGAGCTGCTAGATGTAATCGGCACAAAACAAGAAAGCCAAATATTTCAAATTCTAATCCACCCCAAGTTTTCAGGCCCCTGTTCATTGCTTACCTACTCAACTCTAAATTCCCACTCCTTTCTTGGAAAAGATGCCTGAAGCGCTTCCCTTTCTCCACGGGGAGAAGGTCACGGCTGTATTCTGGTACTTGAGGGGATGTGCTGGTGCATCACTTGCAGATGCTGCTACAACGGGCAGAGCCCCCGGTGTGGGGAAGGTCTGGTTTCAGCTCCGTGCTCTGACAAGGGGAATAGAAATCCTCGTTACAGCAAAGTGTTATAATTCAGCCGGGAAACCCTTTTTTCGAAAGGGAGAATCTCCAGAACAAGAGGAAACATCAGTCTCCCAGGCGCCAGGAGTGAAGGACTCGCAGCGCGCGGTTTGAAGGATCCAGCGTTTTGCTGTGCCTGGATAGAGCACCTGAGCAGCCGTGCAGGGACCGGTGGTGGCGGGGAGCGGTGCCTCGGGGCGGCACGCGGGCGGCACTGCTCGCCACAGTCGGCTGCTGGCACTTAGATGCTGCTGCTTCACACTTTCCGTCAGCTTGTGCTTCTAAAAGCAGCCGGGACCCCAACCAGCACCAGTGTATTTCGGCAGCTCGATGAGGCTGATGCAGTGATGCCATGTGTCTGTCTGTCCCTGTCACGGGACAATGTCCCTGGTACCCTGCGGGGCAGCCCGGGGTGGCACTGCACCCAGGAGCAGAGATCCTGGCAGGAGGGACAGCTTCTGCGTCCCCCAGCTGCTGGGAAGGAGACCTCAGGAGCTCGCGATCAACTCTGCGACAGAAATCTGTCAGAAATCGGATCTGTTGCTTTTGCGGCGCGCAGGAGAGCTTGTTTGTAAAGAGGGCTGGCCGTCGCGTGTCAGGGGATGCCCGCTGCCTCGGCCGCAGAGGAGAAGCCGGGGGGCTGCCTTGCGGAAGCTGCTTCAGCGCACGGTTAGAGCTCGTAACCGCTGGGTGACAGGGAGCGCGTTGAAACTGTGCTGCGTGATCACCGAGCCTCCGCTCATTCTCGCCCCGGAGTGCAATAAATTGGCCCTATCCCATCTATTATTTATTATTCTGTATTAATGATGGAAGTATATTACAATAGTACTTAGGGGCCCTTGTCAGAGATGCTGCGCTGAGCCGGGTGTTGCAGCGCCGCGCGGGGGGGAGCAGCCCCCGCCCCGCAGAATTTACAGCCCAATTTCAGCCACCCAGCAGATTTACAAGAGATTTGACACAAATAGCCTGAGACCTGCTACATGCCAGAAAGAAATATAAAAGAACCGAGTCCCCAAACCCATTCATCTTTTCTTCTCAAATAGCTGAAGGATGCAAAACCTAGAGAGAGGCGGGCGTTCCCTCCCTGACAGAATTAAGAGAGAGAAAAATCAGGCTGGGTATCAAGAAAACCCTTTCCTGGCAGGGAAGAGCGAGGCTATGCACTTTTCTCGGGGTGCTGTAGGAATATCCCTGTACCGCCAAAGAGGAATCGCGGTGTAGGCAGCATCTTGCCGTTACGGGAGGGTTGGTTGGGGCGGGCAAAGAGGTCTTCTCCAGTAACGGCGGACCTTCTCTGGGGGAAAGGAATGAACACTTTGTGCGACGCTTCTCATTTGTGGTCGTATTCTGTTTCTCTAGATGAATGCCGTCAGAGGGCATTCGCGGGGACTGCGAAGACGGGGCGGGTTTCGTGAGCGCACAGCAGATGGAAACGAGCAGGTGAAGGCGCACGGGCTGCACGCCCCGACAATGCGATTATTTGCATCTTCATTCAAATTGTTTCTTGTTACATAATGATTTTGTACACAGTGGAGTACTTAACCTAATTTGTATTGATCTCAATTGCTTTCATTTGTGCATACTTAATTCAGAGAGGTAATCAAATTGATTTTTGAGGCCTAGTTTTTAAGGGGTTGTAGCAGCACAGATATACAAGAGGTTGCTTTAAGTGAATCATAGCGAAAGGAAAACATTTTAAACCTTTGGAAAACGTTTTGATGGTCATTTCATTGTGTTCAGTATTACTAGCATAATCAAATTTCCTTCACATTGAGTTCTCTCCGAAATCAAATTGAGGAACATTTTTTAGTTCCATCAGACAGATAACTGGGTTTAGTTGACTTTGTACTACACCCGCATGAAACCACATACGAGAGATCAATATTCATGGCTTATCCTTACGAACGATAGAGAGAAACGACTTACTGCTGGATTAAGGGAACATTGTTCTCTACTTGGCTCCTTCTTAGCGTCGGCTATTTGTTTCGTAGGTCCAAAGTCACTTTTACCATTAGAAGAAGAACGCCATAAACCCAGCGATTAGCTGAGGGCGTTAGTTAACTTGAGAAACCGCAGGAAACCAGATCTAGAGGAGGTAAGGACAAAGGGAGGCTTTTCTCAGCAAAAGTAGATGATGAAGTGTGTGTGGCCTTGAGAAATTTCAGGCTGCTAAATAATCCCTCAGGACTTTTGATTGAAACCCCCTCACCTAATTGGTTTAAAGGTGGACATAACTGAAGGGGGAGATGGGTTGACACCAGATTTATGTTGGGGTTTTGTTTGTATTCGGAGCCGGCTGACGCTGTCTTTGTGCTTCACGGGACAGAAAATCGCACGAGCTCTTTCTTTAACACTTCCAGTATCCAAAGGAAAGCGGTGTCAGGACTCGGAATGAAATGGGATGGCTCTGTAGTCTCCGCAGGTCCCTCTGTGCCTCTCTCCACAGTTGTATATATTATTGTTACGCCTGGCTGGCAGAGCCCCTCTGCCCCTAAGCATCACTGCCCAGGGCCCCCTTACAGCCCGGCCCCCGCACCTCCGGGGCGTCGCTTCCCGGCCCCCCCGCAGCTCCGGCTGCGGTGGCGTTAGCCACTGGAAGATCTCACATTAACACTTTGTCCTTTTCTTGAGCAGTCATTATTTCTACGTTGGCATGCTTGCCACAAGCGTAGCCCCAAGCAGCGCTGACGCAGGCGAGCGGGGTTCGCCCCGTGCTCTGCCAGCGGGACGGTCCCCATCCTCTCGCTCAGGTGCGGGGTGTGGGACGTGGCCTTCCTCTGGATGTACTAGCCGCCAGCGGCGTTCACGTGAACACGCACGTACCCAGGCTCTGCAGATCTTACTTTCTGAAGTACCTGCTGGGACCATTCACTGGCACAAAGCAGCCGGACCGCCCGGCTCCGGCGCCACCCCAGCCCCCGGCACCCCTCCCTGTCCTGCTCGTCCTCCTCCTGATGCCGGTGACCCTGATGTCCTCGTCCCCCGGCTGCCTCTCTGCCGGAGCAGCAGGGAGGAGGAAGCAGAGGGGCAGAGGGGGAGAGAGCCCCAGCTCGCTCCACTGAGCATCGCGGCCCCAGCCGGGGGGCTTGGAGGGTGGGGTTTGGCTGAACACAATGGCAGCGCTGCCCCCCACAGCGATGAGCTCCGCATCAATCAATTTTGGCCTACATGTGGCAAAAGCAGTTTCTATAAAAAGGGCTGGTCTTTCTGTGCGTGCATAAACAGCTGACAGGAACTATTGCTGCCCGTAGGGGTAGGCAACGCCGCCTCTGGGTTTCGTAAGCGTTATGTGCCGCGGGCTGAGTGCTCTGAGCCACGCGTTGTTCCGGCCGTTAACGATGGAGCCCGGTGGATATCTCCCAGTGGAAAAAAAAAAAAAAGTGTCCTGAGAAAGCGCCAAATAGTCTGATGTGAACCGTTGCATTTCATCGAGCTCTCACCAGCTCCGTGGAGGACTGACCCCGGACCGTGGGTCCCACCCCGCAGGGATCCACCGGCCACCACCGCTCTGCCGAGCCAGCGGGGCCGGGGCGCAGCACGGAGGGGTCCCCAGCTGGGGGGGGCTTGACCCAGGGGGCGGCAGGGCGCTGGGGACCACCGCAGCTCCGGGGGGATGAGCGCTCTCGTCGCACAAGGGCGGAGGGGAGACCCCCGCGGCGGTGTTAGTGGACCCGCTGCCCTTTGCCGGTAGTTGCCATGCTTTCATCTTTAATGACAGAGTAAATTTCCCAGTGCTCCAGTCTCTATAAACGGAAGTTTTAAAGACAGTACTCATCAACTGAAATGCTTCTAGATGTTTTTCAGGATTTATAGTTATTTGTAATGCAGGGGCTGGCTAGGTTCCTCTCTTCTTTGGAAGAAAATGGAAAATAAGAGTTATTGTTGCAGAAAATACGACAAACGAACTATTAGTAGAAATATTCAACTTAATGATACTCAGTGACAAAAAAAAATTGCGCTTAAATTAGAACCGTGTGAAGTTCATAACTAAACCGAAACTCAGCCGGGCTTGCAGAAATAAAACCCCCAAAAATCACCGCCTTCCCGGGGATCCCTTTCAAGCAGACGGGGTTGCAGATGCTGGAACCGATGCAGTACTACAGTCCTGCATCAGTCGCTACAGCTCCTGCGTACAGCGGTCGTGATTCTTCCAAAGCGGTGTGGTATGATTCCTTTTTTCTTAGGAATTGTATTGAAAGCTATTAACTGCGGGCAGTTTAGAGCACATTTTCTTCAAGAAAGAGAGGTGTGTCCCAAGAGGCGGTGGAGTCCGTGGCAGACGCGAGCGGAGGCCGTGTCCTTCCCCGCTGACACCTGCTCGCAGCCTGGCGGCATCCGGGACTTGTGTGCTGGCTGCAGGGGACGCCGGGACATGGGATGCCCGGCTTTTCCCTGGCTGGCGATAGGTGAAATGAGCGCCAGCCTTACTGGTCGGGGGAGCTGGCGTACGGGAGCAGGGGATTCGGGGACACGGCCCCTTAGCAAGGCTCTGCGGAGACCGGCGGGCGAGCGGTGGGGTTTTACCCGGTTCCCGGAGCTGCAGCCGCGTGCAGCAGCCTGGACCGGTGGCTGGATTTGGCTTCCCTGGCTGAGAAGCGGGGCACGGCGCGTTTCCCAACTGCCAAGCGCTGGCACGGAAAGGTGGGGTTGGGGGAACTGTCAGCCGGGAGGGACGACTGCCCGCCTGCCTCTGCTCGCACTGTCCCCGGGCTCCCGCAAGGTATTTCAGCACACGCTTAACCTCAGGCTTGCAAGCACGCTAATAAAAAATCAATGGAGCGTCTTGCATATTTAAAGTTGAACATCTGAATAGTTGTTGTCCTCATGGCCGGGAACCTTCTTAGCGCTGAGAGCTGCAGAGATTCTGGGGCTCATCCCCATCACGTCCCGGTGCCTCTGCTGACCCCCCTCCCGCCTCTCCACACTTACGTTGAATGCTTTTTTTAATTTTTTTATTATTATTATTATTTCTAAGCAGTACCCAATTCTGTTTGAAAGCAATACTTTTTAACCATTCCCTTAGTTTTAGCTGCAGGACAGACCCACGCTCGCTGAAGACAGCCGGTCGCTCCCCGGGGACACCGCTGCAGTGCGGTGTCAGGGCTCGGCGCCGCTCTTAGCGCCCTTTACACGGTGGGGTTCCACTTCAGCCAAAATTAAGCGAGGCAGCACTGAATCTATTTCTGAGCTCTTTCTATATTGTTTCTATGTAGAGCGTCTTTAGTCCAGTGTAGAAGAAAAGAGAAGAATTATTTTTTTTTACAAAAAAATGACTTTCAATTCTTGCCATTTGTCCTTTTTCTTCCATAGAATATGTTCAGCATTAGCTGCAGTTAATAAATCAAATTGTTCTTAGAACCAAGATGGCCGCTTCCTTTCCCTCTACTATTAAAACATTTCTCTTTCTGTAGGCAGGTTTCCTGGATAATAACTTTATTTTATTAGAGTGCTCACTCCATTTTTCTCTTCTGATAAATGCACGTCAAGGAACAACATTTGCCTTTATGGTGCCTTTTCAAGAGCAAACTTAACAGTTCAAGGAAAGTATTTACTGAATGCATTGAAAAGCACATACCTTTGCATTATTTATTATAAGATACCAATAACTGTAAAACGCAGAGTATCTCTGGACATAAATTAGTGATGTTAGGAAACACTAGACTCTTCCCAGTGTCCCGGAACCTATTAGAAACGGCAGCAAAGATGCAGGTGCTCATCACATCCCCCGTGCTGGGGTACCGCCGCATGGATTCCAAACAAAAGGCGAAGTAAAGCGTCAAATGCAGAAATCCAGCCGAAAATCTGCTTTTCCACCTCAGACAGGCAGTAAAACATTATCTGTGGCGTGTGTTAGAGGTGCAGTCAGAGAACCCGAATTCTTCCCGCATGGTGCCTTTGGGCTAATCACCTCCAGAGACCCGAGTCCAGCCACCGGGACGCAGTTACGGGCTCACCCTGATGCCCCCGACGTGCCCACGCAGGAGGGTCCTTGCTGCCGCCCTGCTCCCGCGGCTCCCAGCAGGAGCCCCGTGCTGGTGCCGCTGCCTCGGGAGCGCCGTGCTCTGGACTGCTCCCGGGGACGCTCACCCATAACCCGTAAGTCTCCGACTCCCCGGAGCAGCCTCCTCTTACATTTTGGCCCTCCTGGGCTATTTCAAATGGTCCGACCCCGACGTTCCTCCCAGCGGCGGCGCTGCTGCAGCCACTGGCGTTTGGCAGCTGAGAAAGGATGCAAAAGAGGGGTCGGGGTCAGCCGCTCCAACACAATATTCGAGTTTCCGGCAGAAGCCCAGTGAAGTACTGCCCCGCGCCCAAAAGCTGATCAGCGCAGTCTGTCAGGCGCCGGCTGAGCCAGGCTCCCTGTGGTGCCGTGCTCAGGCACGGGTAGACGGGGATGGTCCTGACTTGGGGTTAATTACAGACATTGCCACAAGTCCGAGTTTTACCTTTTGGGCCAGGTTCTCATTTCACATTCTAGACCCGCAGAATTATTTAACGGGGCTGCTTAAAAAAACCTCCACTTATCAATTCTCTCTACTTATTTTGTCCCAGCACATTACCTAACCATGTCAACATATGGATTTTTGTTATCTTACTGCCCTGTGTAGACAGCCTTATCAGGCTATTTTTAAATCTGGGTATGCTACGGCAGCGGTATTGGTTTCAGCACTTGATGTTCTCTCTGTGCTAATAAATACAGATCAGCTATTAATACTGATTTTTTTTAGGATCCATTAGCATCACTTGGCACAGCGATGGTCCGGCGCTGCTGCCCCGCCTGACCTGAGCTCTGACGGGCGTTTCTGGCTGGCTTCGCCCTTGGCCTTGGGAGATGCCCCGGGGAGAGGGATGGCGCTGGACCCGCAGAGCACCGCCGGCTCCCCCGAGGGCTCTGCAGCCGCCCGGAGCCTCGCGGCCCTTCCCAGCCGGCCGCCCCCGGCTCCCCGGGCTGATCCTGCAGCCCAGGGAAGCAGAGGGTCAGGCTGTACGGCAATAAGGGTGATCTAGGAGGAAGGGGAGATTTATTCACAGGTGAAAGACATTTGCCTCTTTTCAGAGAGATTTGCAATCCTGGGTATTTTCGACTATTTTGTCCTCCTGGAAGGAGGTTCAAAACGCACACTGTAAACCTAAATGCAGAGAAACTCATATAGGGCCCGGGTTTCTGGACAGCTCAGTTGGCTTCGTGCCCCCCTCGCGCAGCCTTGCCGTGGCCGGAGCAGCATCGCCCGGTGTGCCACGGGCTGGTGCCGCGGCGGTCTCTGCAGGGGGCGGAGGGAGAAGGGAACGGTGCCCTGGGGTGGTGACACCACCGGCAGTCCAGCTGGGGCAAACACCCCAGGGGAGGGTGGGGAGAAGGACCAAGGTGNGTGGGAGCGGTGCTTCCCCCCGCCGCTGTGGTAGCCTGAGCGTTGTCACCTCCACAGAGATGGGCTCTGGTAACCGCCGCCGGCAAACACTGGGGGGAAAAGATCAGCCCACGTGTTTGAGCAAAGCTGCACGTTCACGGATGATTTCTGTTGGGAAGCGTCACCTCGTTTCCACTTGTGAGGAGCGGGGGGAGCGTATCGTGCCACGGAATGCCATGCCTGGTGTCGGCGATGCTTCCGAGTTTGCTTACGGAAGATGCAGCCGTCACGGTTTAAGACTGAGCTGTGGAGCAGTGATGAAGAGGATGGAGCCGCTGGCAAGAGCAGCCGTGCCGCAGCCCGCGGCTGGGCGGCGGTGTGAGGTGCCGGGGGGGCTGCAGGTGGGGGAAGGAGCCTTGGTTGGCCTTCAGCCATGGGCATCAGCTGCCCGATGGCTTTGGAGCAAAGGCTGCGTGGGGCTGCCTGGATGTCCACGCAATCTAGGGGTGCGTGCGGAGCTAATTGCTGATGAGGGACATCGCCTAAACAACAGGCGCTGCTACCATTTCATGTTAGAAAGTTGCAATTTCACGTCTTTTTTCATAGCTTTTCAACATTATAGTCTGTGAGAGACCACAGGAAAGCGCAAACTTACAGAGAGTTGTAGAATTTGAGACACGCGAGGTGGTCTGGTTATTTCTACGCGAGGCCGTAAGCAATCGGTCTCACAGCAGAAGTTATGAGTTTATCTCACAGCAGATGTTCTGAAGTTTTGGCAGCTTTTTTCAGACAGCAGCTGTTGCAGCAGTGGACAGAAACCACACGTAAATCGGTAAATGGTTAAAAAGTGGCCACAGAGGTCTCTTTCTGGAGAAACCAAACAAACAGGAGGTTCAGCTGGACGACGGCAGTTTGTGCTATCGAACATGATTTTCCCCCAGCGGTGGTCACAAGAAGTTGCTGCCACGGGGGGGTTTGCTTTGGGGTGTTTAACGTAGTAAAACTCCTGTACAAATGTTAGAGCTGGCTGTTGGGGAGGCAGAGCCAGACCCCCCCTTTGCGGGTGGAGAAGATGAACGTGGGGAGTGGAGCAGCCTGTCCTGGGGCAGACAGAGCAAAGCTGGGGGCAGAGTTCGACTGTGGATCGTCCTCTGCCGTGGGGTTTTACATGTCCCCCCCAGCACCTCTCCGACCTGCGGACATCTCCGGGAGAGGACGCGTTGGCGCGGGTGCTGCGAGCATCCCTCCGGCGCGCCCTTGGGAGTGATGGGGGGCAAATGGGCACAGAGGAACGTGTGGGCACCAGTCCGTGGGGAGCGCCTGGCAGGGGTTGGGTGCTCTCGCTGGTGCGCTGTGGATTTCAGCTGACGCCCAGAAAAACACACCACAGCCGCGGATGGAGGGTGGTTTTGTGTTGCAAATCGTGTAGGGAGCGTGGGGAGGGGGCGGGGGGCAGTTCGTGCTTGCTCAGCTGTTCTTTCCCCTGGACTAACAAAGCGGGTTTGGGGGGTTCCTGCCTTCACCATTGTGCTCACGGAATTTTTTCAAAGTATGTATTTGGAATAGCCGATTAAAGAAAAGGCTATCTGTCCCCAAATATGGGCAGAAGGTTTCTTCAAAATGCATGAACAGCAGTTTCCAGATGCATTCCCTGTGCGTTACACAGGGGATGGAGTTTATGTAATGGAACAGTGCCTGTACAGTTTTGTTAAAAAATAGTAATCTGCAGTTGTTGTGTGCTACAGCACATGAGAAGTTTCTGCAAAGAATTAATCTTTGTCTCGGCTGTTGAGGGGAAAAGAGGATGTGCTTTGCATTTTCTTTCCTAGACCGACATCAGATAAGCTAGATTGTTAATTCTAATGCTGCTGTGACAGAAAAGCAACGCATTTCTCAGATGGTGGCTTGGGAAAAAGTGTGGAAAATCTCAGAGTTGTGCACTGTCCAGAAATGGCAAGTGACTTTGAGGGCTCTGTCTGGGCATGGCCGGGGGGAGCGCTGTGATTGCCGAGGAATTCAGTGCCCCAATGCCCAACGATCAGGTGCCCGTCCAAAATAATTTCTGAAAACGCAAGTCTTTGGGACGCGAGTGCAAACACCAGCGTAAGCGTACCCCCCCCGGGGTTCCCCCGCCAGCCCTCGCGCTCGTGTCCCGAACGCTGGCACGGTGCTGGCTCAGCCCACGGCTGTGCACCGCTGGCGCTGCGGGTCCTGCGGGAGGGCGACAGCTCGCAGCCGCCACGTCGGTCTCCGCACCCGGAGTGGCCGGTGCGGTCTGCGGCAGCCCCGCGCGTCCTGACGCTCGCTCTCTCTCTGTCTCTGCCCTCCCCTTCCCCAGCCTGCAAANCTCGCCTGGTTTTCACGGACCTCCAGCGCAGAACGCTTTTCGCCATCTTCAAGGAGAACAAGCGCCCCTCCAAAGAAATGCAGATCACCATCTCCCAGCAGCTGGGCCTGGAGCTCACCACCGTCAGCAACTTCTTCATGAACGCCCGGCGGCGCAGCCTGGAGAAGTGGCAGGACGACCTGAGCTCCGGGGGCTCCTCCTCGGCCCCCAGCACCTGTACCAAAGCGTGATGGGCAGCGGCCAGCACGGCATGGCGCGGCACGGCATGGCACGGCACAGCACGGCACGGCGTGGCACGGCACGGCACGGCGCGGTGCGGCGGAGAGAGTGGCTTCGCAGCGGGGCCCTTCACTGGTGACTTAAAGCACAATCCTCCTGGAAACGAACCCCAGCCCGGCTGTAACAGAGGACACTTCTTACGGCTTTTAGTCAGTCTTAGCAGGCGCAAGTTAAAAATTAACCTCTTTCTATACAATACTATGCTCAGGACAGGCGAAGCAGGTCTGAAACGTAGGGGAGTCGTTCGTGAGGCAAGTTTCTCCTGAGCCCCAAAGAGCCCCGGCCGGCGGGGGTGCCGCTGCGAGCCCGGGCAACCTGCCCGTGCCCGGCGTTGGCCGGTAGGGCGCCGGTGCTGGCCACACCGCCCTGCACCAAAGCTGGCCGCCGTGGCACGGCCACGTGAGAACGGAGCACAAAGTCTGACACGTAGACACTAAAGAATCCGAGAATCTGTTTTTAAAACTCAGGCATGGTTTTGTTAAGTGTTTTAGGGGGAAAATAAGATCAAATTTAAATTTTTGTTCGTTTTTTTTTGTTTGTTTTGTTTTTTTAATTTAATCAGTGAGTATAGCTTGATCTTGGATCAGAAAAATTCAGTTCACTTGAGCTCAAAGTATCAAGCACAAAGCCAGTAGCTACAGAAATAGGTACAATGCTGGACTCACTGCAGCGATTGTTTGGAGATGCAGTCCAACTTCCAAGGTCTGTAGGGAACACCGCTGTGACCGCACGAGCCTCAAGCACAGTTTGCAGTTTGTCACAAGTTCTGTGTTTGTACCTAATGCAGATGCACACTCAGGAGGTCAATTTAACTGCTACAGTACATGGAGCAAACACAACGTTTTGGAAGATCTAGGTTTTCTTAGGTCATTAATGCATCCTTTTTCGTTACCAGGAATCTAGTTTCTCCTCGACAACGTCCTTGTTACTGAAACATATTTAGCGTTCGATGTATTTTTGTTCTATTTTTTTTATTTTTTTTTGATATTTTATGGTACTTTCAAGCAGGAAAAAGAAACCCAGAAACGAGCCCTTCACTTGCCACTGACCATTTTAGATGTGCCGCATATGACTTCAATATGCCACCTAAATCTATTGCATCCCTAAGTTCCTTTTATCCACCAGTTACCCAAGCTGGCGGGAACACAGCACACCAAAGAGACAGGATTACTGCAAGCCAAAGATGTTTATAACTTGCCATTTTCTCTTCGTCGTCGCTGGTGCGGGTGGTTGCGTGGCGATGGGGAAGCCTCCCAAACTCCAAGCGCTCTCTCCACCTCCGGCGGCTGCCGTGCAGCGGAGTGCGCGGGCAGCGCTGGCAGCCGAGGTGAGCTCAGCCCCGGCCGCAGCTGCCGCGCTCGCAGCCGCACCGATGCTGAGGCCCCGCTGCGCCTCGCAGCCCCGACCCGTGCCGCCGGAACGGCCGCGGCCGCTCGACGTGCGCGTTTACCAGTGAACGGCCCCTCCTGGAGCCCCGGCCGAGTCCGTGGCAGCAAGCCAAGCGCGGTCGTGGTCCTTTAGAGACACTTGAGACTTTTTTTATGTACTACTTAATCGAAACCAAAGAAACGTTTTCTGCACCTACTTCTTCTGCAACAAACTGTTCCATTTAAAAATAAAATAAAAATAAAAAAAATAAGGAAGCACGTCAGGAAGCAAACGAGTAACACACTGTGTTTTGACAGACATCTTGGACATTTTAGGAAGCAGATCTCAAAGAAAGGGTTGACAGGAACGAGAACAAAGCAAAGCCAGTACGATTGCTGCTTCATTTGACAACTCAGTCATCTTAAAGTTGAAGATTGTCTTTAATTTGTGCCTATGCAGTTTTTTCAAAAGAACAAGGAACAGAGCAACCAAAACCTCAACAGCTACAATACCAAAGATGAGGATTCTCACTGCTTTTCTTTCAGTTCATTGTCTCCTTGCACGACTGAATGCGTATAGCACCATTGATCTGTGTACAGGTAATCACTTCTGTTTCTTTGAGCAACCAAAAGGGTGGGTTTATTTATGTTTTTCCTGTTTCTGCCTCACACGGGATCTCTTCAAGAGCTGCATGGACTCCAAGCGCAAGATGTTGGGATACTACACTGGTATGTCTCCTCTCTCCAGAGCCACGTAGGAAAAACATGTCCGTTGGGTATGACTTGTTTTGTAGGGTAGAGTTGGTCTCCTGTATGTCTAGAGCTTTGAACACCTGTCCTTCTGTATGTGAAATCGGTTGAGTAACCTGCACCCTTCTTTCTCTTCCCCAGGGATAAAACTTGCAATATATATGTACCGATTTATGTCGTTGTGAGTGCTGAGCACCACCACAGCCTGGCTCACTGAGATCAGATCCCGATCTGAACCAAAACTGAGGTGTCAGCAGTTCATGTGGCAGTTCAGTAGTTCATTTTGATGTCTAGACACATTACGTTGGTTGATCAAAGTCACGACGATCCAAGTCACGACACGCAGACCTAGGTCCAAGTTTCTCTTCAGAGCTGGCGTGCCGTGGTACCATTTTGCTCCATCTTTACATTTAAATGAAGGCTTCTTTTCAAGTACTTTGCAAACCCGCTGCATTCATCTTCCAATTTTTGCATTAAAAAAAAACAAGAAAGAAAATCAAAAAGCCTTGTCTGCTCAGGACAGGAAAGGTTTCTGAAAAGTCAGTTCAGGATCCTCACGGCTAAACTGACAGCACGTACCAGCTCTGGGAATCAAAACGTCCTTCAGCATAGATTCCCCAGAAAGATTGTGCAGCATTCAAAAATAATCTAAAGAAGCCTCATAATCAGACATGGAATAAAGCTGCCAAAAAATGGTTCAGGTCTGGGCTGATGCGTACCAACACCGCCGCGTATTTAAGTGAGAAGTTCTGAGTCAGCTGAGGTGGTTTGGTCATGTTGACGTTTCACCCCCATTCCCATCCAAGAGGGTCCACTCAAACCAGCCTCTCCATGTGCATTTTGAACGTGGTATTGCCCCCATGGGAAATGTCTCATTCTCAAAGTGTCCTCCCGCAATCTGCAGCAGTGTCAGGCGACGCTGGGTTTCGGTGGCTTTTCTCATGCTCCATTCCACAGTGGCCCTGTAACCACTGCAGGAGGTGACGCACCACCAGTGAGAACCTCAGCTGTCGTTCCTTACCGCCCCTTCCCTTACTGCAGTCGCACGGCAGAGAAGTGTATCATCTCGGACAAGGAACGAGCCCCAGGCATCCTCTAAGGTGTGTGCTCGGCGGTCGGTGTCCCACCGCAGAGATGGGCAGTGGGACACTTCACGTTAGGGACATCTGCGGGTCTCCTGCCTACCACCGTCCTTAGAGGCAGAGGGGAGCCTGCCCTGGGCTTCTCGTGAAGTCTGTGGGCAAAGACCTGGGCTTTTTATTTCCGTTCAGAGTTCATCCCAACAGCCATAACGAAGTGACTCTAGATCAATTACTGAATTATGAAAAAATATATCTTCAATGAAATCGCTAGTTTTCTCCAAATTGTGGAAGTTTTTGTTATGCAATACTATGGCTTAAGTTTTTGCTTCGATCTTTCAAATGTTGATCCGCAGTCTCGCACCAGGAGCAATATAATTACACTGAGTAGTGCTGGGGCTGACCTTACTGCCCGCGCTGCAGCGTTTGTTTAGCAAAAGGCGTGAGGCTTCTCCGTGCTGGGGACTGCAAGTGGATCAATGCCCGTGTTGCCTCCATGTTTGTCAAAAGTCATTCTCATCTGAAATGTGAAAACACTGCTGCATTTTTTTTATCCCTGCATCTTTCATGGCCCTATGTTACGTCTTCCGTGTCACTGTCAGCTCTTGTAGGCTTTTATGTAGCAGCTATCTCAGAAGAGGAGCGTCGGTAGCATATGCTGTGGGTAGATATGTTTGTATGTACACCTATGAGCAGAATATACCCTCTATTCTGCCCATACTAAAAAAAAGCTCAAATAGATATGTCACGTTTCTATACCATATATTTATGAATCTATAGAGCCGTGTAATGTAACTTGTTCCTTTTATTTATTCTGATGCGAAAGACTAGTACGTACAGACAGTATCCCAGCATCTTCTGTACCGCGTACTTGGAGTTACTACCATGGGCACATCCAAGATGAATTCAACTTTCAAGAAACCTTGGATATTGCTTAATCATCCGTGAAGGAACAAAGAATGTGCTTGATGACTTCGGTTGAATAGCTTTATTCTGGATCTCTCTTACCTAAAGCTGAATCCAAAGACCTGAGAAGGACTAAACCAGCAAACTACACTCAAACCTGCACGAGGGAACAGGGATCTCCTCTTCCAAAGCAAGACACGGTAACGACACGGTACTGCAAAGAGTGTGCTAGCTTCGGACAAAAAAAACAATGTTTTTCTTGCTTGTCACAATACCTAAGTATTTTTAAGACATGGGGAAACTTTATACTTGGCCTCCTTTATATTTATTAAGGGGAATTTTTATTGTTTAAATTTTTTAAAAAGGCGAAGCTTAAAAGGGTTTTATTTTTTCCAGACACTTGTGGGTTTCAACCCAATATATTATCTATCAATAATGTAATTTATTTAATTTAGTCTTAGAGTAGGTCCTGAAATTTCTGTTCAGCCTAAATCCCGTTGAGTTTCCTTTTAGCTTTAAAATTCAGTGGGAGTTTTGGCTGAATACAGACTGTGGGATCAGGCTCCAATGTGAGTTATTTGTAACTATTTAATTCAATCGTTTATTGATTAATTAGGGATTAATTTTGCTTATTTATCCATTTTACTGTTGTAGTGCATCAGAGATGCGAAGCCTATGTTAGTAAATACACTTAAAAGTTAGTATTGCTTCATAGAGCAGCCAGGTTCTGTTACAGACAGGAGAAAAATAACGAGTTACATAAAGCGGGAGTCTACTTTTAATGTCTTCTTGTAATTAATTTTAATTGTTTAAATATCAAAGTTTAAATTATTTAAGTTAATCTCTTCCCATCTGATTAGAAAGTGTGACATACCTTTATTATGGCACGTAAAGCCTTCATAATATAACTTATTTATTTAACTTATTCATAATCATCTGAGGATGCCCTTGTATAGTTTGGGGGTTTTATTTAGAATTACCTTTAAAGCACTACAGCTGATTTTGTGTACGAACAACAGAGCGAATTTTGAGGACAAGCAATGGTTATTCAACCTAAAACTGTGCATTCAGAAACAATAGGAAAAAAAAAAGACACTGGGATACTTTGCCTGAACTTTGTGGCTTCTTAAAATGTAAGCTGGGGGGAAAATAATACATGCCAAGCAAAAAGAGAGAAACCCTTAAACTAGCTGCTTCCAAGAATGAACTTCTGTGTGTGTAAAAAAAAAGAAAAAAAAAGAAAAAAAAAAGGAAAAAAGAAAAAAAGAAAAAACCTTTCTATTTCTAGTGAGAACCAAAGAGGCTACCTCACTGACTTTTTCCATTTGTAATTTTAATCGTGTTGATGATACCAAAGATACCAAAGATTTCTTTCTCTGTGCGGTCTGCATTTTGCTTGTGCTCTTTTATAGTTTCCACTGTTCTCTCCTACATACAGTAACGTACAGCTGCAACCCAGATACCCAAAGAAATACTTCTTGCGGAAGCTGCCAGTTCTGGTGACAACATTTTCTGTGTTTCCCTTATGCCTTCCAGCCAGCCAAAAAATGTTTGGCGACGTGAAACCATTTCACGTCCTTCCCCACGCCAAAATCCGGTGGGCGGAGCGGTTGTGTTGACCTGGGGATGAATCCAGGCTTTGTCCGGCAGCCCATTCCCCGGGGAAGGGGATCTGCGTGCTGCCACCTGCAGCAGCCCTGCCTAAGGATTTACGGGTCTGCGTTTGCATCAGCAGCAGAAATTAGCGTCAGACGTGGCTGTTCTCAAGCAGTGCCGTTCTTGAACAGACTCCTAACGGGCCGGCACGCGGGCCCCACGCTAGCAGGGCCCGCTGCCGGCAGCTAGGCTGAGGGGAGGGGGGGTCGCCTTCATTTTGGCCATCTAGACGCCGAGGGGCCAGCCCCTTGCTGGGACGGAGCCCGGTCCTGCCTGGCCCGGGCGCGCACCGCGGCTCGGATGAACCCGGTGGGCACAGCAGGCGCGGAGGCTGCGCTCCCCTGCTCCCGTGTTGGTGCTGGTGCCTGCAATTACAGTTTTCATATGAAAATCAATTAATTATTTTTCTCAAGTTCACAATGAAACGAAGCTACATTAAGCTCCATTAGTATCACGTTCTTCCTAAGTGGTTACTTAAAGGCTGGTTGTTTGTCTTTGGGGAATTAGTGGTGCCCTTTAGCACTGGTTTCTTTTAGCCTGTTTTATCCTGTTTACATGACGGAACCAAACGCTCCGATGAGCCGAATCCGCCCCTGGGCGCTGCTCGCTGCTCCCACCGCTCTGCACCCCCGCAGCTTCCCACGCGCCCGGTCGGGCAGGAGCTCAGCGGTCCTTTAGGAGCCCCCCGAATCCTGCCATTAGCAGAGCCTGTTCCGCAGCCGAAACTACAAGAAGGTGAGCGCTGCCTGGTAGGTAAATTTAAGAGAGGGAAAAAACCTAATTGGGATTGCAGGTACGCACTTTTGCCTGAGCTTAAAAGCTGGTCTATGAATCTCTGGACCTGCCCCGCACGGGTACAAACGCCTCGATGTCACGACAATTAAGCGCAGCATCTTCTGCCTCGGTGAGGCCCCGTGTCGGTGCAGAGCCCAGAGGACCCACCGCCGTCTGCTGCGGGGCTTGAGCCTGTCCCTGGGAAATCGGCCCCCGCGATGCCTTTGGATTCACATCGACAGATTGCCGACAGCTCAACACAAAAGCTCCGCTTTAATTAAGTGTTGCCTTTTGTTTTGTATTTCTTTTTGGTTTAAAGTCTGTACTGGAAAAGATAGGGACTTGACAAGTGTGCTTTTTGTACCTCTCTCTCTATGTATTCCTTCAGTAAAAAGCTATAATAATTCTCAGGATGCCTTCTGGGCGTGGAGGAGACGATCTGTCCTCGGGCTTGGCGAAACCTTCCCGCCGTGCCCTCGCCACCCCCTGCGCAGCCGGGACGGGCGGCAGGCTGGGCGCAGAAACCCCCAGAGCTGGCAGGGTCCCCTGCAGCAGTCGCGTTCCTTACCGGACTCATGCTTCACTTGCAAAGTGTGACATTACCACGGGACGAGTGCCTTGCTTGAACCAAAGCAACGATTTTGCCAGTCTAGACCTCTCTGTGCTTTTTTTTATTCTTCCTGTGAATACCTCAGCTTCAACTGGGCCGCCGAATCGTACCTNTCCCTCCTCCCCTCCCTCTCCTCTCCTCCTTCTCTATTTCTTCATGGTTCCAAAGCTTTAATATAAAACTGGGCATGTTGGCAACGCAGACCGTGCAATCCCTTACCGAATTTTCTCAGATATACCTCATAGAGAATAGTTGTTTAGAGTAATGTTATTATAGCGTATGTAATAAATTATTCACTGTTTCTTTTTGGTAACTGTGATTTAAAAAAGAAAAAGCTTTATACGTTTTAGGTTGTGCTTTTGTAATAGACGGAAAAGGTGCGCTTAAAAATGTACGTCGGTCTTTCTTCCCGTTGGTTTTTTTTTTGTTTGTTTATTACGGATTGGGGAAAAGTTGCAGAATGAGCCCAAAGTTTACAGTTTCATATTTTGCTGAAGAAACAATCTGTGTTAATTTGCTCTGTTGAAAAAAAAAAAAAGGAAAAAAAAGATTATTTTCTACATTTGTGCTACTTGGTCTGAACAGCTAATTGTTCTGTGTGACGGTGTAGTATTATAATTAGCAACTGCCAATCAGCGCTACCATTTTTATGCATGAGGCAAAACCTTAGCCGTGTGATGCATCGTGGTTCTTAATGGCAACTTCTTTTTCTGAATTTGAAAATAGGCCTTTTGCTTTGATGGTATTTATTTATGCATGGAGCCTGTTATCTGTTAGCGGTTGTGGCGCAGTCGTGTATACGTTTAAGCTGTGAAAACATGCACAGTTTTGCCTCACACAATTAAGAACTGACAAGAGCTGATATTTAGATCAGTTCTGATCTGTCTGTGTTTTAAACACAGACTCAAATTGAATTCCGGTTGAATTACATTTTTATTTGAGGAAACGTTTGGGCAGCTGGCCCCCGGCCCAGGCACGTCAGTCACTGGAACATACACGTCTTGCTCAAAACGGAGCCAACTGTGCGTTTTTTCCCAGGATCAGGAGTTCCTTTGGCTTTATGGCAGACCCGCGGGCACGGCACGGGGGTCTGGGTGCGCTCGGGGCGCCCCGGGGGCACCCCTCGCCTCGCCGGTGGCTCCTGCCCGGGCTGCCCGTCCCGCGTGTTGCGGCGAGGCGGGCGCTCGGCAGGACACGGACGAGTTCGGGGTCCGTGACGCTCGCCCAACCACTTCGCCTGTCGCGACGGACAAGCCTGTCGCGGGGTGTCGGTCCGGGCGGCGCAGCCAGACCCCTGGCGTCGCTCCTGCCTGCGCAGCCCGGCCGGACCCCCGCTGCCGCGCTCTGGCCGGGAGGGAGCGCAGGCGCCAGCTCGGACAGCCCCGGCACCCTCGGCTCCGGGCTCGGATGATTAAAGTGTTCTATACCCCCTTTGCGTTATCCCTCGTGTCACAAACGGGTTTCACGCGCAAGAGCCCCGGTTTTACAGTACCGCTCGCGGACTGGCAAATTGATGGTCTTTTGTGTCCGGGTCCAGCTTCAGACTCTCAACGTGACCCTGACTCGCTGGTCGTGCTGGACATAAAGCCAAATCAACTACTAAAAAGTACACTTTAATCTGCGTAGAAGAGTGCCACTTGGGGAACGGGAGTACGAAAGTCGCAGTCTTCTAACGAGGCATCTGAAGTAACGTCGGTAGAGTGTTTATATTGTCTGTCATTAAGGATATATTAGAGATGTGCTTTCATTAGTGCAAAGAAACATATTTTTATTTGGCCTTATACAGTAGATTGTGATAATGAAAGCTTTGTAATATAGTCTGTTTATTTTTTTTTTCTTATTTATCTGCCAAAGACAGTAATGGATACAAGAATTTTAAACCGTTTTTTTTTCTAAGACAGTTAATGATTGTAATAGTGTTTAATCTTCCAGAAAGCTTTATACGTTCTTCCGCAATAAGCAGACTCGATATTTGTTTCGGCAGACTCAACTCATGCTAGCAGATCCCAACGCTGCTCAGACGACACGCAGTTGTTGTAATACCTACACGCTGAGCTCACCTGCATTTTTCAGTCCAAAGCAACAAGGGGTATGTGAGACGATGGCAACGATGTTCACTGCTGTGGCCAACAGTAGGTGGTCCAGCTTGCTAAAATTTGCCAAGGTTCTTGTATTATGAAATTTAAGGTATATTTTATTATGTCGTTTTATGTCATTTTTTAACTTTGTGGAAGGTGATATGTTGAGCTGAGTGTAAGCTGAGTTTTTCAGACAAATAAAGTAGCTAAAGAGTGAATCTTATTTTATCATTAAAGGGTTTTTACTCAATGATTTGTGCCAATAGATGTCCTTTATCTTAATGACGAGTATTACATTGCTTTCAAAGTTTTATTTATAGCTATTGATGTAAAACCCACACACACATATTATTTGCCAAAGTTCAATAAAGGAGGAAAACAACGCCTTTGCTTCCTTGTGCGATGAAAAGTTCCTGTTTTTTTTCCAGGTGCCTTCCTAGTGTCGAGCTGCCCCCCGCAGCCGGATCCTGCTCCACGGAGCGGAGCTGTGCCGCTCGGGGCCCGGCCCAGGCTCGGCCTGCGACCGCTCTCGGGGGCACCGCAGAGCCCAGCACGGGCACACTAATGCGGGGCCACATCCCGAACGCACTCAGTGCACGTCGCGTCTGGCCGAGTGTGAGCAAAAAGTATTTGAAAAAAGATCTGGCACGTTCTTCTGCGGCCACGGCTCGCGTAGCTGGTGCCACGTACGGATTATCATGGCAGAGGGACAAATCAGAGCGGGGACAGAAGCGCAGCTTCGTTGTCCCACAGAGGATTTCTCAAGCGGAGCGTTTCGCAGACCTCCTCGCCCAGGTCTCCTCTGGCACGGACTTCCCAGTGCATTAACCTTTACTCCTCCTGCTTATCATGCGCGGTGCGCCGCACACGCATTGGCTTCGCTGCCACTGCTCGGGGGTCTTTGCAAGACAGGGACTGGGGGCTCTGGCACCTGAGTATTTAAGGTCTTCTGTAAAGAAAAATCCTATAATTATGCAGGCAAATCCTATAATTACGCAGGCTGACCGCAAATGCAATGGAGCGCTGCGTTCGCATCTGGTAACGCCATAGCCCCGGAGCAGAGGGTGCTGATACGGCTTTGCTCGAGACGCTGAGAGCAAGAGGAGAAAACGGGCTGAGCGCTGCTGCCTGCTGAGCATCCTTCATCCCCCCCGAAAGGGTCCTGGTCCCCCGGGGCAGGGGGTGACAGCACCGGCAGCGCTTCGGAGGGGGAGCGATGGGAACGTGGCCCATTTTCCCTCCGCTGTGTGGTCCGCGGGTGCAGGACCCGCACGCTCCCACCGTCCTCCACGGGCGTTTTAATCTCAGCAGTGGGTTGGGGGCGGGGGACGGACACATCAGGTTGGGGTCTCGCGGGGGGGGCAGGCAGGAGCATTTGTAAGCAGAGCTTGGTTACTTGTGTGTAAAGTCCTGTCTCAGCCCGGCCAGGACACATCAGGTCCTGCGCGGAGAGGGGAACTCCTCTGAGGAACCATCCATCCTTCAGCAAGTCACTGACATCGCTCCCAGAGGGGGCCGGGCCCCCGCCCAGGGCAAACCAGCCCACGGAGGGACCGGCGAAGACAGAAGTCATCAGCCTCACCTTCTTTCGCCTTTGCCTTTCCCGATGGCCTCTGTTTTTTGCAAGAAAATTCCAGAAATTAGTTCGGTCGGTGGTAACTCACTGTCTACGTTAGAGCAGAGAAGATGCTTCTAAAGAAGAAATCACTTTAGATTTATCTAAATCATGGAATTACATGATGCAATGTAATTACCATAAAATTAAGTGAATTTTCACTTTAATTCCCTGAAGCAGTCCTACCAGAGGAGGCAGGAGGTTCCTGGAGCTGAAATCTCCTGGCAAGGAGGATGTAGCAGGTTTGCATTCACTCATTCATTTTACTCCAGCTACGGGCAAGTCTTTCTTGTCTTTTATCCTTGAGTAGCCTCATCATAAGTAAACCAAACACAAAACTAAATGAACAAGGAAAAGCACTTTCCTGTGTTTATCTCTTAAAAATAAAAAAGATATCCCATAAAAACAGTCCTTTCCTTCCTTAAGCTTTCGGCAGCGTTGGAAGAGTCCCTCCAGGCGCCGTTCCTCCCTCTGCCCACCCCGAAGCCAGCGGCAGGGTCGGCCGAGGGAAGGGTGCACACGGGCAGGAGGGCAGCGCCGGCGCCGGGAGGGACCCGCGGCCCCCCAAAACCGCCGTGTCTCGTCCCCGGGTGAGCACCGCAGGCTGCGCGCAGGGCAGCCGGGGGGCCGCAGCACCAGCACCGGTAAAAAGCCACCGTGGGGTTTATTATCTTGAATCTAACCTTAGCACCGATTTTTAACCTTGGGGTTAATGAAATCACAAGAAGAATTCGTTTTCATGCTCATTCTCTTCATATCCCTCTCTCGACACTGAGCCAGATTCTGCCGTTAATTAAATTTACGCTGCTTCATTTAACTTTGCTGAGTGGCTACCGGCGCAAATAAAAGCAGACCTGCCTCTTCAGCAGTTTGTGTCAAAGAGCCCAGATCGCTGCCGTTCAGGTCTCCTTTCCACCTTCGCCCCCTGGCTGGGGTGCGGCGGGGGGTCCCGAGGAAGAGGAGGGAAGGGACCCCCCCGGAACCCGTGCTCCTGGCAGCCCGGGCGCTCCCTGCAGCCAGGCACGGGGCCGAGCATCTCTCCGAGCGCCCTGCCCCACGCTCCCCTCACACGGCCACGGAGGCGGCGATGTAGGCTCACCCCAAAGCCGCTGTCCCCGCACACCCCGGGGACAGGAACCCACCCGCACAGATTCGGCCGAGACCCAAACCAGGCCGCGGTGCGCAGGCTCTGCGGTGAGAGCAGGAGGGAACAAGCTGGGTTGCATGGACCTTCCTGCCCCGCTCCCCCCGCAGAGCTCCGGGCTCCTGCCGCGCATCGCAAACCGCCCCGGCGGAGGTGAGGACCACGGGACCGAGTGCCGCCGGGATGGCGGCCGGTCCCAGGGAAGCGCCGGGATGGTAGCTGACCACTGGAAGGGTAAAAACACTTTAATGGCAGACAAAAAAATAAAAGTGATGACACTGAGACTAATGCAGCCCATGGTAGGTCATTTCCATTCCACTTGCAGGATCATTCCCCCGGGAATGCATTTCCAGGCACTTAGCAGGGGGCACATCTGGAAGAAGGAAACGGGACCATTTCATTAAGCTGACAAAAAGCTGAGGGATGACTTGAGCGCGTGGCAGGATTTCAGCTGGGCTGCACCGCTCTGTCTGTTCAGCTTCAGCTGCAGATGCTTTAACTGCAGAAAATCCCCCGAGCAAAGGGACGCCATCGGCTCTGCCGGTGCCCAGCTGCGCTGACACCAAAACCACTGGTCTCAGTGGGCACCGGGCTGTGCCGCAGCAGCGAGCGATGCTGCGAACGTCGGGCATCACCCACCGACCTGCCAAACGGCGGCAGCGGATCCAACCTGGTGCCGGGCAGCCTTGGCGGAGCATTCCCAGCACAGTCACGAGCGGCCGCCGCCAGGCACCCTCCGTGTCCCACAGTGGACACGTCCAAGGGATGGAGAAGTGGTGCCGCTCAGCTGAGGAACCCCAGGAGGATTCGATGCTCCAGGTCCTCCCGTTGTCCTGGTGGAAGCTCCTGCCTGCACACGGCAGCCGCAGCAGGGCACCCGTGGCACTGGCCATGTCCTGGGTGGCACCAGGAGATGCACATCACCTACGTGAGACTCTTCTTCACCCACCTCAGTTTATTGGTTTACATTTGAGTCAAATGAGGGCCTGAAAAACACACCACACCAGTATGAGCCCAAAGGGTGTTGAACAGCCGTGGTGTTCCTTTGCCCGCCCTCCTCTGACGCCCCGCGGGCAGCGCAGGGGCTGCGTTGGGGTGGAGCGGTGTCCCCAGGGCAGAGCTGCTCCTGTCCCCCCTTCCCCTCCGCTGGCCAGGAGGCAGCAGCTGGAAACCTCCCGGGACAAGAATGGCCGCTCTCTCCTTTGGTGGCTTTTCCCAGTGCTGCGTTTTGGCATCCACACTCGGGTCCAGGGCAGATTCCCACCCCGCGGCACAGGGATCAGCTTCCCTGTCGGAGCAGCTCATTCCTGTGAACTCACCTCGATTCGCTGCCTCTTAACCCTACCGGGGCTCACACGATCATTCCAGGTTAAAACGCCTTAAAAAACCTCGATTTTGTCACCAATACTAAAACCAAAACCAAACCAAAACCAAAACATGGCACCTGCATGGGGGGGACGCGGGGGCGGCCAGGCTGACTCCCCGGCGGGGTGCCATGGAGCGTGGCGCGGAGCCCGAGGTGCTTCCCAAAACGTTCACCCCCACCTGCAGCAGGGCAGGGCAGCCTGGCCCGAAGGAGCGGGCGCCACGCTCCCCTCCTCCTCCTCCTGCTCCTCGGGCAGGCTGGTGCGCGGCAGTGCCGGGGACGGCAGTGCATCCGTCAGGGTGGACTTGACAGTAACGATCCGCTGTGTCGGACCCCGTGGTGATCGTGGCACGGGTCCCTCCTGACTGCAGATGAAGTGCTGGCAACGGGGCTATCAACTTACAGCATTGCCATCTTTTCTGATCCAAACGCTGAGCACAATTTGAAGCCTGGTAGCGATTCCCTAGGGGAAAAGCCGGGGAGCCGGCATGCCGGGAAAGCTGCACCCCGTTACAGTGTCGTTGTAAGGAGCCCGGCTTTCTTTTGGGGGAAAACCGCAGAAGCTTTTGCAACGCCACTGATGCATATCGTTAGCACGTGTGGCATGGAGGTGCTTCAGCAAAACAACCAGGGGGAAAAAACCCTTGTGACAGGCAGTGCAGCAGGACACGGCGGCGGGAACGTCGGTGTTCAGGTGGAAACAACCAGCGTCAATGCACACACGCACAGAGCAGAAAAACCTAAGATTAGCTCTGCACACCATAAGATGTACCCACTGGAAAAATGCCTTTCAGCTTCTGCACTGTAGCTTCTGTATAAAACCTCAGCGAGTGACTCCAGGGTCCATCTCAGAAAGGCATAATGGCAGGAAGCCATAATATATTAAAACCGTAGATTAAAACAAACAAGAACACTTTGGATCATATTACACATCACTTTCCTCACGCCTGACAACAGGAGAAATCAAAGGCAGTAAAAGACAATCGTAGACCATAATGGCCTCATAACTCTGTGATAAAAGTACTTGTGGGAGTTGGCTGCGCGGAGCCCAGCGCAGCCGCGGGACGCGGAGCCACCCCGGAACCCGCAGCGCTGCACTCAGGAGCATTACAGCTTAAGTGCTCGTTTAAGACTTCCTTGAAAATGCAGCACGCTCACTTGAGAAACGTAATTAGGCCTCGACTGCGGGTGATGTTCACACATTATGGATCATCCTTAAAAATGACAGGAAAAGAATGACCAGGGCTCTGGGTTCCACGTGACAGCTCCCTCTCCATCGTCCCGGGAGAGAGCCCGACCCGCTGGCAGCGCGCCCGCTCCGTCCCCCCGGGGTGGCCCAGGCTGATGGCACCGACAGCGAGAGACGGGGACGGGTGCGCCACTGGTCCTTGGGGCACCGGGAAGGGCCAGCCCCGCCAGGGCGCCCGGGCGGCTGCGCTGAAGGGACAGGGACAGCTCGTGTAGCACGGGACGCGCCGAAGGCTTCCAGGAGTATGAACTGCGGGCACAAACCTCTGACTCCTCGCGCACACACGCAGCCAGGCGAAGCTCAAGTGGGACCCCAGACACCCTCACACGTAGGCAGACATTTTAAAGAGATTTAAAGCACCAACTGCCATTGGGGTGGTGCCCTTTAGCACCCCACACGCAGATGGCGACTTACACCAGAGCCAGTGTCCAAACCTCCCACTCATCCCTCGGCTGTTTGCTCAGTGCAGAATCCAGGGAGAAACTCCTTTCTCCAGGGTCCTTCCCACTGTTTCTCCTTCTGTAGCACTGGGAGGTTTGGGGTCTGAGCTGGGGCGCAGGGCAGAAGCGTCAGCTCTCCCGCAGCGCTCTCTGAAGGAGCACAGCGGTTTTGCACAGACTTGGCTGAGAAGCTGCGATCCCCCTTTCAAGCCGTTTTGGGCTACAGGGTCCCCGATGAGCAGTAAATTATTCCAAGACTCAGTTCTGCTAACGGAAGGACCAGCCGTCCTCTCCGTGGGAGCAGACGGTCGTAGCAACTTAACTACGAATGGCAAATCCTGCGGTGCCAACCCAGCTGCTGGGTTGGACTCGGGGTGGTTTGCAGGGCCACCAACGCCATGCTGGTGCCCGCCGCTCCCGCGCAGGCTCCCAACGCCCCCCCAGGGACCCTCTCGTTCAGCTGCACATACAGCAGCCTTCGCCATCCCGCGGACACGAATCTGCTCTGTCTTCTCACCTCCGCAGCATATTGTGTATCCTGGAGCTGAAGTGGGCCGACTGCAGCATCGCTCCTGCATCAGTTGGCACCATGGCTTTCTACTAAGCCCCGAAGATCTTTCCAGAGGGCACAATGCACATCACCTTCATGCCATCTGCTCCTGGTTCTCACCGTTGGTCCCCATTTGGTCTCTGGGCGGGCGCGATGCTCACACCACGCTGTCAGCAGAGCATCTCCCGGGTGAGACGCAGTGGATTAACGCTGACTTCATCCATCAGAGAAGATCTCCGTACCACTATGCAGGCTCACGTCAAGATCCCCCCAATCTCCAATAATCCGCTGACAGGCCTCGATGGAGCTTTGCAGCTTCCACCAGTTTCCTGGCAGGGAGGTGTCAATGCTGGGAGCACTGGGAAGGAACTCTCCTGGAGCAGGGCACAACACGCTGCCCCTGTGCCAAACGTGGGGCGTCCTCCTGAAGGAACCTGGAATGTGGCAAACCCGTTCCCGTGCACAGCTGCCTCGGGCGTCCCTTGAAGGGACCTGGACAGAGCACAGATCATTATAAAGTCAACAGAGTTGGGCAGAGAAGACAGATAAAAGCCTGGGGACATGCTCTCAGGCAGCAGCGTCCTCCTTTTTTCCTTGTAGTGAAAGCAGCATTTTTCCTCCATGTGAGTGTCCGCGTCAGAGGGAGAGTATACAAATACACAGCCTCTAAACGACTGCTCGAAACTACCGAGACTGTGGCTTATTTACCCGAGTCCCGACTCCAGCCTGACCGTAAAGCCAAGGGAAGGGAAGAGCCGACCGCCCGCAGTACCCCTTTGCCATCGTCGGACACCGTGTTCCTCATCGCCTCGGGGTCTGGCCGCAGCCCGCTGGCACGGGACGACCCCGCGGATTCAGCAGGCGCCAACCCGGATCTTAATTAAACTCCTGGGAGCTGCAACGAGCAAACACATGTGCAGGGACATCAGGACATTATTTACTGCACGTTTAAGTCCCATCTGTCCCCGCTGCACATTCTGAGCCCACCTTGCATAGCGTTGGAGCACTCCAGTGATTTTACAGAAGGACGTTTTTTGCCGTATTTTCCCGAGTTTGAGCGCTTCGGGGCCATCGCCATCGTAGCAGTTGCAGTTCAGACCAACGCCACGAGGCACTGCCGTGCTGCTGGGGAGCAGCACGCTCTTTGGCAGGGTAACATGAGGTACCGCTAGTCTAAATCATGCACGTAGGCCCAAAAATCCCCAAATCTCACTTAATACCTTCAGTTTATCTCTAGCTTCGCTAACGGAAGCAGAGTGCTGCAGGTTAGTGTAACAAGCTGCCTTCTGAGAGAAATTACACTGATATAATTATTCAAGTGGGTATATTGACTTCCAAGTTGTTTACTCCAGCCAAAATTAAGAACAGCAAATTACCTCAAACACCAACATAAGTTCTGAACACCTTGAGCAGAACCCTGCGCTCACGTGAAGTCGTGCTATTACCATCCCGGGCAGGCTCCCCCGTGCCAGAGGGGTGTTTGCACGCCGGTGGTGCGACACCTGCGGCCCCCAGCCCGCTGCAGCCGCCGCAGCAGCCCGGCCCCGGCCGCCGCCGCTCGCAGGACAACGTTCTGACCTCCCCTCTCCCTCCGAGCTGCATCCATCAGCTCTGCGGTTCCAGACCTTTCAAAGCCTTTCTGGCACTGCATTAGGTGCCCCAGCACCTCGCCCCGGGAGCGCCGTTTGGGGAGAGGTTGCTATTTATAATGGCTTTTTACAGGCGCTGCAGCGTAGGTGCAGCGGTTATGCTTTCAGCTCCGCCGGAGTATTCCTGCTCTCAGCGGCTGTGTCAGGTTTTCCTCGCCGCTAGGGAGTGTAAATGTGCCTCCACATGCATTTCTGAGAGACCCTGGAAACCTTGCCGTAAATCAGCAGGAGGTAATGTCGCTCTTTAGTACTTTGTGGGTAATGTATTTTGACATCAGGGTAATGAGACAGAGGTTTGACTTCGAACTCCGCATCCTTCGCAGTGGGTCTGGTCCTGGGAGCGACCTCGCAGCCGTCCTCATGACTGCCAAGAAACACTCGTCACCGCCAAGCATCAGCTCCGCCGTGCATCGCAAAACGCAGCAGGCAATCCCTGTCCCCATCCCCGTGACATCTGGCCCTTCTCCCTGCCCGGTGAGTGATGTGATGTGATCGCCAGCACAGTCCCCTCCTCCGAGGACAACGGCAGCGACACCTTTAGTGCTTTCTCCCCACGTTATGGCCTCGTGATCTCTTGGCCTTTGAGGTTGAGATGTCAGCAGGCAGCCGCTCCCAACGCAACCTCCGAGCGCGGGGGGATAAAAGGCCACGCATCCCAGAGAAGATCCATCTCCGTGCAGTCACGTAAAGGACGCCGTTCGGCCAGGCCAGTGGATGCAAATTAAATAACCTTTTCCTGGCACTTACTGATGAATGCGAATTTAGCAGGAAAACAAAAGGCAGATTTTAGACCTGGTCCAAATTTACATATCCCCGTGCTCCACATGCAAGAGCAGGACTTGCCTGTAAGGGCTCAAAAGTTATGAATTATAAATAAATCACTTGCCTGGCACACCACGGGTGGCAGTGCTAAAAGATGAGTGCTTTTCACCGAGGAGGAAAGACACAGCGCAGCCCGTGCGTGCTCGGTTGGCCCCGAGGTGGCCTGACCCAGCCCAGAGGTACGGATCCATCTAAGCCTTCGACCAGCCCGTGCTGAGCAGAGAGGTGCGAGGGCCCCGCTGGCAGCCACCGCTCCAGGCTCTGCCCGCCCTGCAGGAGGAAAGCAGCAGAACAAGAAAGCAGGTGGATACGTTACCTCCGCAGTTGCCAACAAACAGACGGACCATTTCCTCGGACTCCGAAAGTTGCAGGGGGTACGCTGGGGCTGCTGCAGGGGGTTGAGCTGCCTGCTGTGAACAGGACATGAATATTCCTCCTCCTGCAACCTAAAACCCCATCTGTCCAATACAAAGTGACCGCGTCGCCAAGACAATCCAAAAACTTCCCAGGATTAGTTTAGGGAAAATACGCACCATCCAGCCGCTGTGAGTCTGCAGCATCGCCCGTCGCTCAGCCACGTCCCGTGGACGCTGTCGCCGCTGGCCCCAGCGGGGCACCGAGGTGTGCGGAGCCCGCCCGCGGCCCCAGAGGGGTGGGCGGCTTCCCCGCGGTCCTGATTCCCCACGCAAATCTCGGCAGAAACCAGCAACAATCCGATTTACCACAGAGCGAGAAGTGGCCAAAATCAGCTTCTCTGCCGCAGCTGCAGCAGAGGGGCCGTTGCTGCTGCTGAATACGGAGGTGCTGCTTTCTTCGCTCCCACGTCTGGGAGATGAGAAGGTAAAAGCCAGCAGGTAGGCGATGGCCACAGATGAACTGATGCTCGACGAGTTTTTTTTTACCCCTACTATAGCTTTCTAAAGGGAGAGAGCCAACACTTCCACAATGTTAGTGAGATTTGTTTGGATTCAAATAAATGGGACATTGCTTAAGCTCTGCCATGCTTAGCCAGCCACATCACCGTTCAAATGCAAAACGGCAAAGCTGCTGGCTGAAATACCAGAGGAAAGAAAGGACGCAAGATCACCGCTCCCCTTCATTCTTCCCATCTTCCATCCACTCGTCTCCCCCATCGCAGTCTAGTAATGAGAGCTCGCTAATGGATCAGCTTAAGCGTACAACAATTCTCATCACCGTTCTAGAAAATAATCAATCAAGCACTTAATTTTTAACATAAGAAATAAGCTGCCTAGAGACTGTTAATAGATAACGGAATGAATTAAGTCACAGGTGGGATTCGAATCTTTTATTCACCATCTTCTTGAGCCCGTTTCTCCAGAAAGCTGGCAAGCCCCCGCTTCCACAGAAAGCAGACCAACACGCTCAATTCCACACCTCCTCCAAGCGTGCAGCCGTACCTCGGCACGAGGAAAGCGCACCATGCGCATCCGTGTGCTCTATACCCCCTTCCACATCCTGGAGCGTCACTCGGCATTGTCCCGGACACTTAGCGAGGTGGTGGCAGACCAAGCCGCAGAGGCAGGGCGAGGTGTAACTCCGCCCAGCCTGAACATGCTCATCTGCTGGGAACAGACTGCGCCTTCGAAGCAAAGGCCCAGGCTGAATTTGGCCCCTTTGACAGAAAACTACGGAGGCAGACACAGCTCTCCGAGCCAGAGGTAGGCGGGTTCCCGTGCGAAAGCCTCGCTGTGCAATTGTCACCTCCACCAAGGGAGCAGTTTAACCGATCCTGGAGTTCGTTACCCCAGGTGGGAAGTCACGGAGGGGAGGGCAGCGTGAAGCTATCAGGCCCAACACTGTGCTACCTGCTGAAAGGTTATGCGTACAGACACTCCTGCGCGAGCAGAATAAGCGGCTTTGACTACTGGGGACATCCGTTTTCAAAACCACGCACAAATGCCCAGGTAAAGGCTGCTGCTCGCAGAACCTCATTAGTGAACTCTGCCCTCACGCGCGCCGACCTGACCCTGAAGGGCTGCGAGCCCCGAGGGCTGAAGTGCCGTTATTTCCCCGGAACACCGAAGGGACTGACCCCCCACGGCTTGGCTACTTCAGCAAGGAATTTGGCACAGCAGGACCAGAGCGGTATGTCTCCGTGGGTGCTGAGGCCCTACTCCAGGTAACGCTGGTCTGGTTCCTTGGCCCGAGCACTCCAATAGGATTTGGCCGAGCCCTGCGCGCAGCGGGGGTGTTTGGTGCACATCTGGAGTGTTCCCCCCAGAGGCACCCAGAGCCTGAACCCCTCAGGCACAAAGCGCATCAGCGCTCTGTGAGGGGGAATCATCGCTTCAGAGCTCCCTGCTGACCCAAACCAAAACACTGCCCAGCACACACCCAAACGGTTTTGCCTTCTGGCGCAGAGAAAAGGAAAGGAACAGAGAGGACAAACACCATTGTAAAGGGCTCTTAACAAAGACACACGGCTCAGTTATTTCTTCCAAAAAATTTAATTGAAATTCCAGCTTTATGGCAAATGATACACAGTAAGATTATACAAATTTTGTGTGTTACATAAAATGGAAGTCCTTGTTCAATCTGAAATACATGTGTTGGACTAAAAGCAAGTATTTGTACACATCTGGCATTAAAAAATAAAAGGAACTTCTCTCTCTTGCATTTTACACCTTACACTTCATATTGATTTCCAGCTCTCTAGGTGTGGTAGAAAGGGAAAATGAAGTGAGCTTTTAGATATTCCTAGGAAAATCCCAGCCCCACTGAACTCGGCTGTAGCATCCCCTTCTCCAGGGGCAGCAGGAGGTCAGCTCACAGACACTACCCACACACCTTCTAACATTACAGCACCACTTTTGGAAGCTATCACATTTTCTATAAAATCTCCCTTATTTCTGGCTGCATTTTAAACTCCAAAAGAGAAAAACTTCAACTAAACAAAAGAAAAAAGCAAAGTTGCAGAGAGTTAAAGCAGGAGAACAACCTAATCATGAGCAAATTCTTCAAAACATTCCATCTGCAAACACCGTTACTTCTCACTTTACTTTCCTTAGGATACCAAGGGCTCCATTTCTGAACGCCTCTATTTTTTAATCAATATCCTCAGGCCAGAGCTCCACAGCGCTGGGCGTGCTGGTGAGCAGATTTCACTCCCCAGCTCTCATCCCTACTGTGAGGTGCAGTCTCGGTCGAGCAGGTGTTTGCCAGCCTGCCCTCCAATCGGCAGCGCCAGCATCCACAGGGGGAAGACCGAGCAGCCTGGACAAGGCAACAGCGACACTGCACCGCCCCCGGAGCCCCCCACGGCTCACGTCCAGCCTGAGGACTCACCTCTTGCCAACGAAATCTTGGGATACAACGCTGCCTCAACACATCACTTCAGCTCACTTCCCACCACTTGCTTTTTGTCAGGGCATATGTAAATGATACACACTTGCGAATGAAATAAAGTACTGCAAAAGGAGTGTAATTGCTAATGAAAAGTCAAACTAGATTATTATCCGAGGACTAGAGTCTCCCAGATGCTGACACTTCCATATGCTCAAATCAATTCAACCCGAGCAGAAAGTGCTCAGGATCTGATGAGACTGGGTCCTGATTTAGTAGCACCAAACGTTTAAAATCTGCCAGAGGGGCAAACTGAATGCATAACTGTGGGGTTAAGACTGCAGTCTCCCAAACGCAGTGGCAACATGCCACTGCCAGAGTGCTGAAGAAGGCACATAAATGGGTGGGATTCATCTCTCCTCAGGTTAGACACGTGCAATGTAGCTAACTACCTCCGAGTTAGTCCACCACGCTCCCTTCACGGTCAGAGGCAGCAACTGAGCGAAATTCATCCAACCCGTTGTGGACATCTGCTTTGAGAGATGAATAATTTCTCAAAATCATGTATTAAAACAATCTTTTGACATAGGAAATCAGCTCAGATGTTGACATCCAGATCAGAAGCATCTAAAGTAAGGTCAGATGAATTCCACTGTTGGTCAGCATAGTCAGAAACACTCCCAAACAAAAACCCCAGGATTAGAAGTTTTCAATGGCAGCAGAATTCCCACTGTTACCAGTCTCAGTTATCTTGATTTCTTTCAAAAATATTAAGCAGAGCTGCTAGCTAACTTGCTCGGGTAGTTTTTCAACAGGCTTTCGGTGCTGCACTAAGACAAAATTATGTGTGTTAAATAGCAGGACAGAGTGACATTACCTGATCTGTTCAGCAATATGAAGAACCCCCCCGGCTCTATGAGACGAGATCCATCTGCTAAAAGCTAGAAAATTAAGTGATTTCTGCATTATGGTCTAATAGCAGCAATAGGCTTAGTAATTATCTCACTTGTGGTTAGCATGCTAAAAAGTGAATTTTAAATACCTTTTATAACTGGGGACAAACGTAATGCCTCATAATTAGTGCCGGCTAATATATCCAGTACTCTTTCCAGTATGGAAATAAAAAGCCAATCTATATTTATAGCATCACAACGTTCATGTAAAGTTAACCTTCAGTTGCCAGCTTCAGCCACACTTCTAAATGTGCCGGTCACAACCTGGATCTGCAGGTCAGTATGCCCTTCAGCTGGTAGGAAAGACGTATAAGTAGGAAGATTCTACAAAACAGGCTGTTTTCCACTGCCGCCTAAGTGCCAAGCAGAGAAACAGGAACAGAGAAAGGAGGTTCTTTGTCCAAGGCCAGTGTTCCCTTCCCACACATATTGCAGACACTGATTCAAAGCTTTTCCATGAAAATGCCACCCTTCCATAACATGTGATAACCACCTACTCCACCTGAGCAAGGGCAGGAATCAGCTTTGCAGCAGAATCAGCGAGCAGAGACCACGAGGGGAGCAAGACAGGGAGAACAGAAGTCCCAGCTGCTGGCTCCCTGCCGCTGGAACAGGCACCAGTATGAAGGGTCAAGGAAGACTTTTTTCTGCTAAAGCAACGAGGGACAGCACTAATGTAGGAGGTTCTGGCACTGAAGGAGTTTAAGTCTGGCCCACTATAATCACACTCGGAAGCTGCAGTATGGCAGTGGAGACACGTCAATCAACTCCCAAGACATATTAGGCCACAGGCCCTGGTGAGGCTCTACAGTAGGATTTACATTGCTCCATGGCAGTACTTGGCCCACTGGCCAATCGACACAGCATCCATTCATTTCTTCAGTATCCCGTGTTTAATTCTTTCAACATAAAATAGAACAAGATAAACCCCTGCTATACCAAGAGAGGCCTGTTTTCTTTTTAAACAACCCTATCCTTGAAAGATCAGAGGTTCAAACTGTTCATGCCTCATAATTACATGAGCAAATAAAACTGTCTGAGCAGCATGGCATCTGCTTCTCAAACGTCACGATTAGCTGAATCACCAATTTACAGAAAACAACCTGCATCGCCAAAGTACTGGCATTTCAGTGCTAATTACGTGAAGTAAACATTTATACCCATGAAGTCGACAGCTAAACTAATACACATATGGCTCAGTCCCACAGAACACTGTCACAGCTTTGCTCCTCCTTTGTCCCACCCAGGAGGAGAGGTCCCTGTGCTAGAGGACCACTGATTGAGGTGCTGCAGTACTTCTGCCCTGAACTACTTCAAGTCCCAAGCTCAGGCATGCTGTGTTGTGACCAGCCTTTCAGAAAAGGCCCCTCCTATCCCAAGACTAACCTGGACACCGGTCCCGGTGCTGACAGCGAGGGAATACTGCCCTAAAAAGGTTTTTTCACTCTGCAAAGCTACCACTACTTAGGAGTGGATTCATCAGTCCTGATGCACCCAAACGCCTGCCAAAACAAGCACGAAGTTTAGCTGCGTTACGAGTGCATACTCCCGGCCCACGATTAGTGCCAAAAATCTAACAGACAAAATTTGGCTGTTGACAAAAGCATGCGTAAGTACACAGCTGTCAGCCTGCGGGGCTGCCTGCTCTCAGGCATCTGCTATGTAAATTACTCCTGACTTATCTCAGTTTTAAATAACAACATCAATTAAGCTAGATCAATCGTACCTACGGAACTCCATAGGTATCCCACAAAAACCACAGCACTGTGGCACAGTAGAAAGCACAGAGCAGATCTATAAACCTCTGGAGAGCAAGCCTGACTTCCTAAATTTACTTAACCAAACAGAGAAAGCCCTTTTTAATAATTTTTAAAAGCCATTCTGCTTAAAAGATAAACCAACATGTTTCCATAGATGCTGCTGATAGCTGCTGGATTTGAAACATACACGGTTTGTTTCAACTAAGCATGTTCTTCCGCATCACCCAAGCAGGCTTATTCCTTTCATTTTATGCTCGGCAAATGCAGAGGCTTTCCTGCAGATAATGAGAGTGTTTTTTCTAGAAAATGTAAACAAATCTTGTGCGTTCTACTATCCCAGCTAAGCTTTCACCGGAAGTCTCTGGCAGGAGAAAAAAACAAAACAAAACTAAACAAAGCCTTATCTTTATGTTCTGAAAAAATACACACATTATTTAAAAAGCATTAGAAGTCACTTGATCTTCGAACCCATCTGAAAAATCACTCTCAGAAGAGACAATCGGTGACTATGCTGGTTATAGAGTATCTTAAACATAAGCAAAACAAATAACTGACCCAGAAAGTTGAAATTAATGCACTCATGACAAAACTACATACAAATAAATCCCTGCATAGGAAACAGAAGCCAATTTGTAGATTTTTTTTTTTTTTAAGTTTTTCAGTGCATTCTTATGGGCTTATGCTAAGTCCAATCAGAATCAGATTAAACGAGATCTTTTCACATCTCACAGGATAAACACCTTATTTTCCTACTTTCTACAAACTCTTTTCAACCAAAGAAAACATAAGAAAAAATAAATCAAAAAAGTCAAGTTCTCCTCACTAACATGAGGTTAACGTCACAGACCACCAGCCTGTAAGTATGTAACAGCGGAAAATTTGGTCAAGCGGTTTCTTTCCTTTGCACTGCTTCACCAGGGAAATTTTCCTGTACAATCCAGCGGTGCTCTCCTAGAGCGCCCATCACAGCTGTTGGTTGGTGAAGAAGGCTTTTGTCTCCCTGCAGATGGGATTTACACAGAGCGGACAGCAGAGAGTTAACTGCCTAGAGCAGATTTCATTCGACTGGATATGTGAACAGACCAAGTCTGCCAGAGCCTGAAAGACAGTTAATTAAAAAACAGAAGTGAGGAAACCTATCCTCATAAAATAAAAAAATGCTTTAACATGTGTCACACTGACTTAGTGAGATTGCAAAACTATGTACCCATCAGACCATGGTTTTTAAGCACCATCCCCCTTTACTTCAGGGGAAAATCCTGCTTTAAACCTGCATTGGCATAGTATCTTAAGAGCAATATTTAATTAAAAGGTTACTACAAATGAATACAAAACTGTTTTTCTTTTTTGTCAAACCAAACTCAAAATACTTTAGAACTACTAGAAGACATCCGCAATCTAGTAGGAAAAACACAACTGCAAACTTTTACAACTATTGCAACAAAGAAGATACCTTGGAGAACAGTGGATTTCCATTAAGAGATTCTGCTCTTCTGATATTTTCAACTCCACACTGAATCAAAAATAAGGAGAAAAGACATTAAATCTGCTAGATTGTTCACTAGTTAGCCTTCAAAATCTTCCTTTCTACTTCATTCAGAAGTTGCACCAAAATAACAGAATTAAATGCAGTATCATGTTTTTTCAAAACAGGAAAAATAACTGATGCAAAATTTCACTGTGCTGCCAAAAATTCAAAGCTTCTTCTTAGTAAGAGTAGTAGTGGCTTAAAGAGTTAAACCTAGAAAGGCAAAATCCCACCTGCTTTCTGTTGCTAAAAATTAATTGGAGCTAAGCCAGTTCAGAGTAATTTTCAATTTACAGAAAAATAAAATTTGCATATTGCAAAAAGCAACTCCAAAGCAAATTTCAAAACAGGAAAAGTAATTTCAGAGCACCACTATCCAAACAGTCACAGAAACTATAAAACACTCACCTCATTCGCTAAAACTTGGGCGTACTCAATATCCAGTTCATAAAGTGTTTCAATGTGGTCACTTGTAAATGCTATGGGGACCAGCAACATGTTCTTCTTTCCTCTTTGGCACAGTCCTTTAATGGTCTCATCTGTCTGTGGACCAAGCCAAGGCATTGGTCCAACCTGTAAGAAAAGGGGGAGGGAAATAAAGAAAAAAAACTCTCATTAAATAATTCTTACAAAGACCACCCACGTTTCCTTAAGTAGGACCACACAGGCCAGATTATGTTTAAGATGGAGCCAGTTATTTGTATTTCTTTGCTTTTGATAGCACCTCTCACTTTCTCCATTAATTTTTTCATGAAGACATACTGTCCCGTCATTTAAATCCCAAAGAAACAGAACCTGGACTGGCCTAAATGAGACTCTCATTAAAACAAATGAAAATGTAGATAAAGGTCTACTGTTTTCAGTTCAATAAAACCCTGACCACTACTGCACAGGGTTTACCTGCCTTTTAAAGTTACCACTCTCTAGCAAACTGTCCTTGCCCCTTTACTACCCATGAAGTATTTGGTGCTGATGTATCATAATATGGAACTTTAAGAACAAAATAAGAATGGCATAATAGGTGTAATGCCCTTGAAACAAGGTTACTTGTTCTACATAATTCTGGTAAGACTTATTACTACTGCAAATAGCAAGGAACATAAGTAGTACAAAGTAATGCAAGCTGTCCTGGTCAAGAATAATGAAACCCGTTTGGATTAGACTCATATCATTATAAAGAATGCCTGTATCACAGTGATGACTTCGGAAAAATTGCTCAGAGATCCTCAAAAAGCAACACCTTAAAAATCCAGTGAGTGCTCGATTCTTCCTTCTGACAGAGACAAATGCCAAACTAGATGTTATGAGATCATAGGTTTTCTAACAGACACATCAAAAATCTTACTTTAAAATGATGCAATATACAAAAAGGCAAGAAACTGTGGATAGACTTTCTGGAAAGACTGAATTTGAGTAGAAGATTGGGATTCTGTTCTAGCAGAAACACTTGATGAAAATGGGAAAAGGCATGGAGGTTATGATCTTCTTAAGCTGGAAGATCATAAACTCCATCACCTGAAGAGCTTTACAGTGGCAGGCAGCTTTGGAGCTTCCCTGAGCACGTACCTTGGACTGCCACACAAGCCTGTAAGGGTTGGAGTAGTTCAGCTTCTCCATGACTCTCTGGACAGTAGCTCCCACTTCTTGAGGATACGGATCACCACGATTCACCACCTTCAACACAGAAACACCAGACCTTTTTCCTTCCAGTGAACATGTTTGGGCAAAGATCGCCTAAAGACTTGGAAAGGCAAGCATGCTGTGCGTGATACGGCTGTGCCCAGGATGGGCTGTATCAAGTGCCTGGCTCATCCGAAACAGGGAAAAAAAACTGCATTCTTGCCCAGCAAAATTCATGATGAAGCTGCTTTACCAGAACATCTACCCCTCCTTCTTCCCATGATAAAAAATAAATTGTTATATCATCGTATATAGATACAGTTACATTTCGGTAACAGCACTGCATTTTTGAAAAAAGGCCCCAAGAGCCACTTCACTGCAGTTGCTGGGGGCTGACAGAGGATCAAGTCATTTATTGCCACCTTGAAAAGATTTTACTTTCTTTCCTTCAGGGAAAGCATTATTAATGTCTTCTAGAGGTGAGAAAATAACCAAGTTTTCCCTTCCATTACCATCCGGGTTTGAGCTGGCAAGTTCGTGAGGCCATGAAAGCAGCCATACCGAGCCTGGCCGAGCCCAGCACCCCATCTTCAATGGTGGCCAACAGCACAGACCTGAGTAAGCGTGCAGGAGAGTAACCGCAGCTCACGTGCCTCACCTTCAGCTCCAAGACAGGCTTCCACCTGCAACTCACTAACTCATCTTCATATTTCTCTTTTATATTTGCCTGGCACTTCCACAACTGTGGCCCTACCCTGCAGGTGTGTGAGCCGCACGCCCTTCCATTCAGCCCAGCCAGCGTGACTCTGGTCTAACAATGACAGGAATGATCTGACGCAACTCACAGACATGGGCAGCGAGTGAGCCGAGAAGAGGATGACGACATCTTTCCTTTTGTCAGGTGGAAACAGGTTCAGTTCCTTCTGTATGTGATCGGTGAAGCACTGTTCAGACAAAAGAAAAAAAAAAAAGTAGCAAATCCTGAATCAGAAACACTGAGAGGCATTATACGCTCTCAAATGACCCAAGACAGGCAGCTTCAATGTTCCAGGTTACCTTAAGAACTTCAAAATTCCCCTTCAGTATGGGTGGGGCAATAGCGAGAGACAGCAGGTATTATATACTCTCAAGTATACATTATCGCACAGTGCCCAGTCCCAACACACCGAAGGCTCCAGTGCACTTTTGATGATCCCAGTGGTTTTAAGATGCTGGTAACAAACTGAAAGAACATAACCAATTCAACCCAACTCTCCTCTACCGCCTCTGAAGAGTGGTTCCCTGGCCTCGGAGGGCACATGTGTGCAGCTGCTGGGGCAGGAGGAGAGGGAAAAGGTGAACGTGCAGAACACAACCATCCTCTCTTAGCAGCCCCATTACACTTAGACTAAATCAGGGTACCTACACGTGGCATCGGAGAAGACACCTCTGCAAAAGGTGTCCCCTAACGGACTGTTGAGGCAAGTTTGAGATAACTCTATTCAACTGCACTCAGAAACCTCCACCCTGAGCTCAGCTGATGGGAGAGAACACAGGAGAGATGGACATCTCTGTCCATCAACACCTGAAATGTTGTTAGAACTACACAAAAAAAGTAGCGAAATAGCTCTGACCCTTCACTCTCACCGCCAGCATCCAAGCTGAGAGCTGTAACACTGCACACGCACAGCTAGGCTGAGGGAGTGCACAGAGAGAAAAGAAGCTGCCATCGCTGCTGGCATATGGTGCTGCAGGAGCATGAAACAACGGGGTCTGCATGGTCCTCTCTCTCAGATATCTCACAGTGAAAAACAGATCAGAAATGTTAAAAATTTTAAATTCCACTTCAACTTTATAATCAGAGGCTGAGCCAACCCTTTCAATTACAGTCTCCGCGGCCTTAAGGAAATGCACACTGGTGAGCTTATCAAAAAAAAAAAAAAAAAAAAAAAAAAAAAAGACACCAACCAACCAAAAAGCAGGTTGTATACACTCTGTCTAATGGAAACCATTTTGCAGGTTTGTAAACTCTGCTGAGGCGTTTCGCTGAAGGCAAGGAGAATACATACTGAAGGCACGGAGAGGGCACAGTAAAAATGGCACGTCCCAGGACAGCATCACACAGGCAGCTTGTCAGAGGAACGGCATACAGCGTCGGTTGTTCTACCTTGCCTTCCTTCAGTCATTTTTATCATCTGTTCAGCACAGCACAAAAATTGCAAAACCCAAACTAGAGGAGAAGCTCCCCAGCAAAGACAAAAATGCTGTTTTCTCTGAAAAGGAAGGAGCAACAAGCTTTTCCTTAACTGCTCCTGCCACAGCCAGTGCTGTGCCTGGAATTACCTCTCTGCTGCCGGATGAGAATCTGACAAACCGACATGATCTGTGTGTCGACGACCATAGACCTGCTCTGAGCAGGAAATTGGACTAATGACCTCTAGAGGTCCCTTCCAGCAAACACCGTTACAATAATATGACTGTGCTTTTAAAACAAGATGTGCCTGGTGGCTGCCTTCACACATTATTGTGCTGGATAACCACCCTTCTCCTGTAATTTCATACATAGTAGACAAGACACATTTCATTACCACAACCAAAAAGTACCTTCAAATTTAAGCATTCCTTTTATTCTTCTCAAGTTTGGGGTTTTTTTTAAAGAAAAAAATATAAACACAGCCTAAATCAGCAAACAGGCTCATCTTCTTTCGTTACATTCTATACCTGAGTATCTTCTAAGCTTTGTTAGAAGCTAAGACTTGATCTAAGTGAAGTGTTTCCTCAGAATGTTTCTGTTGCTTAACATTATACTGTGTTTTTACTGGTAACAAATATTTATAAAAAGGGAACTCAGTAAATACCTGTGTTTACTTAGTTCTTTGTTGTTTTAAAGTCAGCTGACAATGCAAAGATACCAAGTTTCTCCCAAGCTAACCAATCCGAGAAAACCCCAGGGAATGCCAGTTTGGTAACATATCAGACCTGCTCGGTTCACACCTCTCATTCTGACTGCTAACTTCAAAGACTCTCATACAAATCCATACCTGAATAAGAAGGGGATGCGTGGGCCATCGGTCAATTATACTCCACTTCATCTTTGGCTTCTCCCCCTTTTTATTATAGTAGCGATAAATGGCATTTAAACTGCTTCCTGAAATGCAGAGAATTAAGAACATGAGTTCAGCTAAGGCATTAACAACTCGTCAGGTGAAAACAGTTTTGTAGCAAGATATTATAATATTTTAAAATGCAAAATATTTAAAATGCAACTGTAAATCAGAACTGAGAGCCTCCAATGAGAACAATTATATCAAAGTTCATACAATGTACAAGCCAAGAACAATTTGCTAAACCATTCTTTAACTGAAGAACAATTGTTGTAGTTTCCACAAAGAAAGCTTACTCAGTTGTGTTCCTGAGCCTTCAGTTTATGTTATCTCACAATAACAATGGTAACATAAAGCTACCCTTAGTTTAAAAGTTTCTACCTAAAATTCAGAATTATAGTAAACATAGAGGATCTTGAGTTGGCAACGAAGGCAATGGAAGGAGCACTTTGAGGAAGACAGGAGAGCTTGCAGTGACACTTCACACGCTCCTTCAAGTCTTACAGACACGCATCTACATTCGCCTCTGTCCGTGACCTGCTCCTGCGCAGGCGCTCACCTGTGGTAGAACAACTGTACTGGGGGTACTGTGTGAAAGCGATAGCCCTTTCAATGCCATCGTTCTCCATCTCTTCAATTGCTTCTTCTGTCAGAGGATGGACGTACCGGAAGCCAATGTAGTATTTGTGAGGTGCTGCCAGCCAAAACACAGGAAAAGAAATTGCAGGAAAAAAAACAAGAATTCAGTAACACATCATTAATAAGTACAAAGTACAGAATCAGACAGACTGGAACTGCTGAAATAAACTTGTTGATAATTGCCTGGCTACTTTTCTAAACCACTGTCGTATAAACACAGCTTTCTTTGGCCAAGTATTTTTCTGGTAACTCACTTTGCTGCTATTAAAATTTAAAAGTGATTTATACTATTGCTTGCTTCTGCAGGAAGCATCACTCCTCTGCTTTTACTTAGTTTAGCTGAGGTTTGGCTTCCAGACTGTACAGAGCTCTGACACTGCACTAGCAAGTTCCGATTCAAACGATATATTGGTAAAAAAGTGTCACTATGAGGTGCTAAATGAACACTACTATGCCCTAACAAAGATAACAGCTACAGACGTGCTACGGGCTTCCTAACAGCACAGCTCAACCCACTGAAATCAGAAATCAGGTGTTTTAAGTACACCAATGTAATTAAAATGCCAAAACCTCAGGAAAGACAAGGCTTTCTTCATTCTGCCATACAAAAGGAAACACGTTGTTTAAGCAGTTTGCGCATTCCAGGTAATTTTATTTACCTAAACTTTCAAATATAATCGGGTTGCCAGCACTGAGATATTCTGCTCTACAGGGATGTGCTTCAAACAGGAAAAGGCCCTTCACCTTACAGACATTAGCTGCCTATAAGGCATTTCTAGAAAATCAGGTAATTTTATCCCTTTCATGCTCCAGGTGCCAATAAAGAAGTCATTAAAACAGGATGCTTTCACTGCATGGAGGATTCATATGCCTTTGCTGGATCAGGCCTTCAGTCCCAGCACTGCAGGGGTGTTCAGGCAGAATTCCAGGTACCAACTGTTTGCTCCACATGCCCTCGCATCCTCACCCTCCTATTTCAGCTTCAGCAAAGACCTGGCTCCCTTGCATTTTCTTCGTCATTTTATGCAGATGTAATTCTATTTCACTTCTTTCCACTTCCTTGCCTCCAGTTAACTACATTAAAAAACAAAGCTAAAAACAAGACAAGGTGAAACCATCGTTTGATGCAACTGCTCTGGTCACCATCCTCGTGAGAAAAGATGCCTTCCCCCACCCTGCTGAGTCTGCTCAGTTTGCACATAAACCCCCAAGGACCGGGCCTGGTGTTCAGGACAAGAGATCAGCAGTACTGAATAAGGGTCACGTGCTTTTTCATTCTGGTTTCTGGGTGTTTTTCATAGAATTTTTCATGCCTTTAAACACTTTATTTTGGAGGCAATAATACTATTGTCTCCAAACCCAACAATTTAGGTTTTTCCATTTTTCACCTCTAATCATTTGGGTGTTGGCTTCCAGGTTTGGGGAGTATGGTTTGGTTAGGGGCAGGCAGGGATGGCAGGTTTCTTGTGTTGTTTTTTTTGTTGGTGTTTTCTGTTTGGTTTTTTTGAAGTAGAGGACAGAGGGTTCTTAGAAGAACAAAAGCAAAGTTTCTTTTTCAGGGTTTCCGGGTCACTAGCTCTGAAACAGCATTTAACAGGTTTCTGAAGGGAGCAGATGTCCCGTGCTTGGTCTCCGCTCCATACATTTATACAGGATTCAGAAAACAGGTTCAGTCAGCCCCAGTTCTCTGCAGGAGGCAAGAGAGCTCCCAGCTGGGAGCAGTAGCAAATAATGACCCAACTTCAGGAGCCAGTAACCTCATTAACATTTTTAAATGGCATTAAAAACAAAAGTCTGACTAACCAGAGTAAAGACAGTAGGAGTTTAACCTGGGAAAGGACGTACTAGGAAAAAACATGGCCAACTTGGAAACTTCTTGCAATACTCTCGTAGTGTTGTTTTGTCCTGCATCACAGGCAGCAAAGGAGAGATTTTCGCATCTGTATGTATATTCACTTCATTGTCCCAGTTAGAGTCAGAACTACTGGAAAGACAGTGACACCTTCCAAGAAGAGCTGCCACTCTAAAGAAACAATGTGACCCCCTCATCCTGTAAGCTTTCATTCTGTCAAGGGAATCTCAGCTAAAATAGAGCTTGTAAGAAATACTAAGAACTGTTACAATTAAAAACAATAAAAGAGCAAGATGTGCCTTCTTAAAGTATAATTACCATTGCAAGATGTTATCCTATTTGATGCCAGTGCTAAAAAAAAAAAAACCCAACAACAGAAATGGATTTGCCTATCACCATGTTTGTGTGATTTATTCTTACAGACTACTAAACCTACCCAACTCCACTCATTCGCAAGGAAAAACTCTTGTTCATTTTCAGCCTGTAACAATAAAGCTTCATTTAAAAATTATATTGTTCCTAGATGACACGGGTGAGGCTCTTTACTACTTTGTATTAATCCCATTGACAAAGTGTAACATGTCGAATGTGTACCACATGTCAGCGAACCAGCAGATTAATTTATGCAGGAGGGAGTTTCACAGGTGGTTATTGATACTGTCTAACGCGAGCTCTTCACCAACTGCAAATACACAGCAACTATAAACTCTAGGCCTCAAAAGTCTGGATCAAAGTAAAACAAGTATGCAAAGTATTTCTTCCCTGCTATGTGTCTCAAGTCTTACCACCACGACCTGCGAGTTACTCATTAACAGGGCTCAGTGCTCCCAAAGTGCTACCTCTGAGCACGCAAGATTCCCTGAACGTGTAGCTCCGTCTGGAAGCATATCCAACTCTTTCGAGCTATTCTGAAGCAACACAGTACTCAGTATCGCTGCAAGGTTACTCGAAGTGCTTATGGAAATGGTTAGCACTCAATCCAACTGCTAGCAACGGTAAGCACATTCAATTTTTAAAACTACAGCTACCATTAGGTACAGAAGGAGGACTCTAAACGACTTATCAGGTGTAAGAATTGCACAGAGGAGGGTGTGACTTCACAAAAAGTGGTCACCAGACAAAAGCAAGAGGGAGTGGTACGCTGAGAAAAGCAGATAAACTTTCTAAGCTTATCTTCAGAACCTGTTGCAAGCCTGACCCTTCAGGGGCTACTGCTGCTAAAAACCACTACTGCCTTGGATGCTGCAGCCTGGTGCAGTTTTGGCTTCAGGCTTTGACTATACCTGCAGGAACCACAGATGGAATTAAGCTAGAGAGTAGCATCTGGGGAAAAAAAGATTAAACATCACCCAAATGAAGGGATCGGTGACACGTTCATGATGAACGAATGAAATAAATTTGATTCTAGCCTTCCAAGAGTGTCACTTCTCATCTTCCAGAGCCTTTTACCAATCTCCTACCTCTAGGCCTTTTCTACCAACGTCTGAAGCAGGTGCCACAAAGAATTACAAAATAGCTAGGAATCAAATAACATGCATTGACAAACATGGAGAGGGATTCCCTGACACACCAGCACCACATCAGCAAGGGTCACGGAAACTGAAGGCAGAAGTAGATTTGCAGCACCACACATTGTAAAGCTGCTGAGCTGAAGAGAATTGAGACCTCTCCTCTTTGGCTTCTCTCACTCCAGTAGTTTTCCTATTGAAAATGTTGAGTGTTCCTATTGGAGTAGCGGGGTAAGAAATACTACCTGTAGCCAACACATCAGTGAGGAATTCAGCAGGCAGGTTAGTGATCTCGTTAATTCCTTCTACTCACAAAGGTAGTCTGCTGCTTCAAGAACAAAAAGCATAATGCAGAGAAATACGTTATCGGAACAAAGGCAACCCCCACATAGGTCATTTCAGACAGACCAACCATCATGCCACTCTTTCCCCTGGCTTTTGTGAAAGCAGCGGCAATTCAGTGTCTTTTTTGTCTGTCCCACAAGAGGTAAGACAGGGAAGATGGCCATCACCCTTGAGTTGCTACATGAATGTGAAGTTTAATTTCTAGTGCTGCGACTCATGTTTATCAACGCTACGGTTTTAATGTCACATAGCAAGAAACTGTAGCATAAAAGGTACTGTAAGCAAATGACCCATTACCTTCACTAAGTGGCAGAGGAGAAATGGACTTCTAGTTCATCACGGCTGCTAAGTGAGCAACAATACAAGCTGAAGTCAAATTCAACTAACAACCAATTCGACAGCAGTTTAGTTAAACTGCTGCAAATGCCACCATGAACACATTTAACCTGGGTGAAAAATGACTCATGTATCAATTTGGTTGGAAGTTTTAGGTGAGAGATTGAACATGGCTGAATCACAGCAAATTAACATTATGCGGATGACCACAGTTGCCTGTGCTTGCACACCTAACCCATCACAGTTGCACGGTAAAACGTGTTAGCTGAAGCCCTTAGTAAAAGGACATTCACAGAAGCATCTGCACCATTTCCCATCACACTAGTGCTACCAGGTAGCTTGGCACAGGGTAAGACATGCAAGTCACAGCTCCTTGCTGTGAGGGAGCTAGGTTCAGAGAGATTCTGTGATCTGGAGAGAGGGAAGGGAGGTTGTATTCACCTTACAAGTTTTCTTATAGTCAAGGAAGAGCTGGAAAAGACAGTATCTATCCACCCAAGGCAAACCGTCAGGCCTTATCTCCTGCTGATGTCCTCATGTGGGGCTCACTTTTATCACTTAACCAAGCCCTGCAATGTCCAGCTACAAAACCTCGTCTTTTCTTCCAACTGACCTCCTCTTCAGTCCTGAAATCAGGCCTAATTGGTGTTAGTTCTTTTATTCATTATTAATAGTTACACATTCGAAGATCCAAAAGTTCTGATTACATCCAAGCAATAACTGCAGAGGGACATTTCAGAGGAAAGACAGACACCTGCAGCTTTGGAGAACAGTCAGACTCCCATGCAGTCACCTATTCTTTAGGCTCAGGCTGGCATGACAAAGGCTAATACATTAAGTTTTACAGCGTTACGTTCTGGCCTCAGAGCTGTTCTGTATCAGACAGTCCCTGCACAGCACCCTGGCCGAGCTGGCCCTGAACAGGGAAGGGCACCTGGAGGAAGCAGCAGGAGCAAGGAACGCTGCACCATCCTCTGAGCCCTAACTGCTGGCTGCTGCGAGCGTGCAGCAGCCAAATGACACCATCCTGCAGTTAGCTACAAGGAGCAGGCATGAGAAGGTGCCCATGCATTTTACAGCAGGAGATCCCACCCTCTGTGAAACTCAATAGCACCAGTGTGCAGAACACAAGCAGCCAGGAAACCGACAGGCGTTTTCTGTTCTGTGTGTGCACACACATGCGCAGCCTAAGAGGATCGTCATTCCCCACTCTACCTCTTCATAAAAGGTAGGAGAATTAGATGAGATTATACCGCCACTGCCATCGGTCACAAATCTCCACCTCATTTATGCTAGTGAGAATGCGACTCTTGAACACCCTTCTCCCATGCCTGCCTTATTTGTTCACGTGAAATGCATTCCCCTTCCTTATCATCTGAGGCTCAACCACTTGTCTTCAAGCTCAAGCAGGGCTTACAGGGCAAGGTGTGACACCTTGCAGTCATACACACCAACGGAGACTGCTATCACCTGGCTTTAACCATCTGAGAGTTAGATACTTTGTTCACCACAGTCATCTAGATTTCTTCCCATAATGAAAGGAGAGAGGTAAGAGTACCTTTAGAAGGTGATAATGACCTTAGGATGAACCGAATCACTTTCTCTCCAAGCCCTATTCTCTCTTGATGAAAGAGGGAGCAGAGGTCACCAGCTTAGGCCATACGCCTGATTTCCTGATGGCTGAAGTTACACAAGATGAAACATGCCAACAGCATCTAAGGGTGGACTTACCCAGGGCAGCTTTCAAGCTAGTTATCTTGGGCACAGATGGAGCTGGCAGCTGGGCCACAGCACATACTGGATCCAGTCTGACAAGGTGGGTAAACATTTGGTTGTTGACTCTTGGTGCTACACTGTGTTACTGCAGGCTGAATGAGTACTGACCATACTCTCCAAAAATCACAGCCATCCTCCAATGCAGCCACAGAAGTCACCACAGCACAAAAATGTATTTGCAAGTATGGGAACCCCACGCTTTTGCATATGCTTAGTTTTTAACGAATAAGAACTTCTGCAATATCTTTGTCATAATTTCCTAGCAGGACTGAGAACACTGTTTGCACTCACAGTAACAATGGAGAAGCAAAAGCTGCTTTACAAGTGTATACTTTCAACACACGAAGCAAAAGAAACTTTTAACAAGCACAACAGAGTAAAGAAATACCAGTGCGAGGAGACATGCTGTCCAGCAGTTTCACCATGCCTTCTCCCTGCACCGCCGTCCACTTCTTGATCGGTGATCCGCCTCCAATCCTGCTGTACTGCTCCTGGATTTTCGGTGTGCGGCGTTTGGCAATGAATGGTGCTAATTTACTAAAGCATTCAAAAGGTACACATATTAACATCATAACCCAAATCACCACCAAATAACCCAAATCTCTCCACTATACCGGGTTTTCCATGGCAATCTCCCCAGATTACAGCAGACCAGCATTGCATGGCTTGTTTAATGTTACATTCCATCACCCTTCCCAAACTTACTAGGTGACAGGAAACCACAATTTGCAAGTAGAAAAGAACGATTTTGGCACGCCTATTTCCAGAGAATTATAACACCATTTCTTGCACTGACTGGTCCCAAGTTGAAACAGTCTTAAGAAATGCTTACATGAACAGAAGTTAAATGTTCTAACCTACAGCTAAGACAGCAATACTGACTGCAACACGGGAGTTCACAATGTTTCTCACTTTTGAGCTGGAAGCGTCATTAAATCTCTGTCCAGGAAGAGACGAAGTAAGAAATCATGCACATCATCCAGGCGTTCTGGACCTCCCATGTTTAACATCAAGATTCCTGTTTTAGGTTTCCTATGGAAGCAAGAGATATTTCAAATCCTAGTGACCTTCTGCTTTTTTTGTTATTATTATTACAAAACAACCAGCTTATCCTTCTGCATTCTTCTGCAAAGCAGCATCCTACTTAGAAGCTCATCCTGCTTATGTAAAAATATGAACTACAAGCATGAATAGCCAGAGAATAAGTATTTACATGATCTTTACTTTTTTTAAAAAAAGTAATCACTTTGCAACACAGAGTTTAACTGGAAATATACCGAGAAAATTATCTCGCATCTGAAGGCTGTAAGGGAGGTTATAAAACAGTGTCTAAGGAACTATCTCAGCTGAATGCCAGCTGTAGATTCCAACCCAAAATTCCAGACAAGCAGCAGCTTCCACAGAAAACAGATGAGCTACCCACACAGGTCTTTGTCTTCACTACTTTGAGGACACATCTCACCTCCTGAAGCAGCGAAAGCATTCTACACATAAAATAAGCACAGGGTTGGTTTTGCTTGGGTTGTTGGGTTTCGTTTTTTCCACAACGCATTTTCTATCCATGTGGTGCAGGTCCAGAAGAATAACACCAGGTTCAAAGAATAACATCCCTCCCAGCACAGCAGAGCGGAGCAGACAGCAGTATCAGCTTTTACAGAAACGGCTGCTGATCACAGCTCTCACCCAAGAGATGGATTTCCCCACCGAATTGTTTCCCCTGCCCTAGGGAGCCCAGCGACCAGGATCTCTCACCTCCTGAGTGGGCAGAGCTGAGGTTGCACGGGGAGCTTTGCCCTCCTCTTGTTAAAGCCAAAGTCTTACAAAGGGGCACTGAGAGGAGCCTAGGCGTGCCCCAATGGGTCAGGACCTCAGTTTCCATTCCCCTCCTCCTGGAGCATCTATCAGGAGGTTGCTGAATAAAACCCAGAAAGCAGAACCTCAAATAAGAATAATATCCTACTGTTTGTTCTTCTATTGCTTCTGCACTGCCTCAGGCCTTACTGCGGGCCACTGCCTCGCTGCACTCTGCGGAGAACAAGGCAAGCCATCCTTGCCCTACAGAGTGTGAAAACAAGAGGCTCGGTGAATGCAGCCCAGCAGATAAAAGCAATTATACATGCACAAAAAAACTAGATCAAGCCCCGCAATTGCCATGTTTTACTGCCTAACCAGCTTTGCTGTGCAAGTAAAGCAGCATACCATATCAGAGAGAGACAGAGGGCAAGGACAGCAGGTCACACCCACCCAGACCTCATCGCCAACTTACCGCACTTCTGGCTGAATTTGAGGTTTTGTGCTTTCTGTCACTGCGGCTGCAGTTGCCTGACCTCTCCATCGTACCGGGACCCTCAGGTGACTGCTGCTTTTTACAACTGCAAGAAAGATAACAGCACATTGATAACCTTGCACCGGGCTGAGGGGCCTCTTCACCAGATAGGCACTAATCCCCCAACAGCTACATAAACACACTTGGCAGTATCAAGCTGCTTGGCACTTTCTCCCTTAAGCTCCAGGTCCTGGAATCAAAGAAAGTCATAAAATTGCAAGCTTCTGCCTTTCTTCAAACACTCTGTATACTAACAGCTTTTCAGATACCAGGCAGTAACCTAAAACCAAACAAAAGCCTCACTAATCTTTAAGCTCCAATCATAAGTCCAAAATAAGTGGTGACAACACAAGATAAACTATGCAGGGCTGACATGCTAAGGAAGTAAGTGTGTCAAGCTACCTGACTCTTCATAGTACAGACATACCTGGGCTAACTCCCGAAAAGCAAAGTATTTCTATGCCACCTCTACAATGTAAGTTAGACATTTGTTAATTTAGGGTCCCCAGCAAACTTCAGCAACACAGGCCAGCACCTACGAGCCATAAGCACACAGCTCCTTAGTTTGACCCTGAACCAGGTACACTGAGCAACAATTTCAGAATCCATTTACCCAGGGACACGGACAGCCTTCTTTCTCACTATCCAGCTAGGCAGCTTCTATTATTCTTGGATTTCAGCATCAGCCAAAAAAGAGGATACTTTACTTCCCACATGCTGGCTACAGTCTGCTTTTTCAAAAGGACACTTTGTTTTCCATAGGAGTTCATAGTCATTACATGATATTTTTCAGTGCAACAATAGTGTGAATTGCCCAAGATGAAAAAAATTGTTAAATTCTGCATCCCCAGCTCTGCAGCAATTGTTTGGTGCGACACTTCCCTTGTCAGACTGCAGGAGTTCCAGCAGCAATTGAGCCCCCAATAGCACAGACCTCCTCAGCAGCCGATACGCCTGCTGAGAAGAGCATCTTACAGTTCACAGGTCCCTAATAACATCCTGAACAGACGCTGAACGCCCTCAAAACCTGCTGAAATCAATGACAGTGAAAAGCGTCTTGCAAATCCAGCTTCTTACTCGGGATTAAGAATGCGTAGCTGTGGATGCCTGTGTCTGCAGTGATACAAAAGGCTGCAAACTAAAGAACTTCAATTTAAGCATCGCTGATACCTGAAAGACTCTTCACAAATATTTATATTCTTCTTCCCCTTCTTAGGTTATTACTTTTTGCAGCACTGACACTATATGTTAGTTACACAGAACAACAAGAAGAGAAGTTTCAATGGCTGTATTGATCCTTCTGGGCTATAAATAAATACTGGAAAGCATTTGTTTTACTTAAGGTGAGGTCTGGGCACATTTCTATCTGCACCATAAAGCACACGACGCAGAACGCCCAGGCTGTGCAACAACGATGACTCCAGCTTGGAGGAAGACTGATAAAAGCGTTCTTTTATAAGTTTTAGAAGCGGCGTTATCGTAGTAGCCTCTGCGGCCAGGGCCCGACAAAACTGGTGGCGGGTGCGCGGCCGCACTCCCACGGGTCTCAGGCCCAGCGCCCCGCTGCCCCTCGGCACGGCTGCCACTGGGTAACGCCTTCTGCTTACAGGGCCAGGGCAGGAGCTGCTGCAGCAGCAGCGCACAAAACCCACCACACATTGTAAAAACCGCACCACGTACCTACATGTAGGTAGTACAGATAACACGCGTTTGCAGCATTAGGACAAGAGAAAACGGCCTCAAGTTTAGGATGGATATTAGGAAAAATTTCCTCACGGAAAGGGTTGTCAGGCCCTGGCAGGGGCTGCCCAGGGCAGTGGTGGAGTCGCCGTCCCTGGGGGTGTTTAAAGCCGGGCAGCCGTGGTGCCGAGGGACGGGGGGTAGTGGTGGGCTGGGCAGCGTTCAGGTAACGGTTGGACTCGATGACCTTAAAGGTCCCTTCCAACAGGGAGGATTCTGTGATTAGGACAGCTGTGAAACGGACTTAAAACTGTATTTATTATTCACACCTCCTCACCCCGCCTGGCGTTTGAAAACGCCACCTGTGAACTGTTACACAAGCACGACTTTCACACAAACACTTTTTAGAAAGTGCCTCGTTTAAAATTAAACTCCTGAGAGGAAGAAAAGAAAACAAAAAAGCCACGCCAAACCCAAACCAAACAATGAAAACCGGAGCCCGACCGCCCCAAAGGCCAAATTTCTCTCAGCGGGGAGAAGCCCGATCCTCACAGCCCTCAGTGCGCTTAGAGGCAACCCCACCACCCGCCTGCCCGGCGCTGCCCGCCCGCTGCCATAATTAAGCCGGACTTAACGAAGGTCTCT
>VZSZ01002930.1:485816-504862 GCA_013398815.1 Ibidorhyncha struthersii | reverse complement strand
CCCCCGCCACAGTCGCTGTGTGAGGCGGTTATCACAGGAGCGAGGGCTGGGAGGAGAGAGGTCGCGCACCCCACGGACAAGACAGAAGAGCGCAATATCGTTTAAAGGGAAGATTTTAAATCCGAGGGTGGGAAGAGCAGAGCAGAGGGGCAGAATCCCCCCCCTCGCCCTGCTGGCCACGCTGCTGGGGGTGCAGCCCGGGATGCGGGGGGCTTTCTGGGCTGCCGGCGCTCATTGCCGGCTCATGGTGAGCTTCTCATCCGCCAACACCCCCAGGCCCTTCTCCTCGGGGCTGCTCTCCATCCACTCTCCGCCCCGCCTGGGCTGGTGCTGGGGATCGCCCCGACGCACCTGCAGGACGCTGCGCTCGGCCTGGTTGAGCTCCATGAGATTGGCACAGGCCCACCTCTCCGGCCTGTCTGGGTCCCTCTGCATGGCATCCTGTCCCTCCAGCCTGCCGACCGCTCCGCACGGCTTGGTGTCACCTGCTGAAGACAGCAATCCCACTCTGTAAGTCTGCATCGAGGCCCAGACGCTGCGCACAGGGTACCACAACCACCCGAAGTTTATCTCCATGTGTGACTGGGGGGTGTTTGCACCTGAGGCCTTAGTGGAAGACATGCGTGAGGGTGGCCAGCGTGTCTGGCTGAAGCCAGGGCAGGATGCTGCGTGGAGCCGCACCAGCTAGGAACTGGTCCCGAGCGTTCAAACCGGTGCCGGCAGCAGGCAGCACCGGCTGCACCAGCCCCTGGCATCGCTTCCTGCTGCACTGGCACACCTTTACAGTGACCACGGGGAAGTTGTTACCCAGAACATGGTACTCGCTTTGAAAAAGCTGATAAAATGACGGTGACAAAACCAGCATGGCCCCTTGCAGCCAGGGGCTGGCACACACAGGTGGGGACACGCTGGTGTTCTGCCTGTGCTCCCAAATAAAATGGGTGTGTTGGTCTCAGCCCAGTGCCCCGGGGAAAAAACACCTGAATCGCTGTGATGGGCATGGTTTTGCTCTGCAGACTGAAATCTTCTCTGAGAGGTGGAAAGAACAGGCTTTTCAAAGAGCAAATTCTGCCTCTGCCAGGGCACAGCAGGAAAGCTTTGCGGTAGGGCTGCACATCACGCACAGGGACACACACTGTGTTTACGATGCATCATTTATGAGGAGATTTCCTTCACGTGCTGGGAGGAACAGCGTTTCTCAGCTGGAGGCAGACATCTGCAGACCTGGATTTATGACCAGCAGTACCTCTGCATACCATTGCAACGCAAGTTGTGCTTCTCTGTCACAATCCTGGTCGCTGCCCAGCGTGGTTTGCAGATGCTAGCAATCAAAGGTGGCTTTGGTGGGCAGGAGGGGTCGGGCAGGGAGGTACTGCTGGCCCTGCTGCTGCCTCGCTCTGTGCGCTCTGGGGCTCTCACTGCTGACCCTAACACTATCGTCCTTGCCCCTCTTTTCCACGTCAAAAGTTTAGATGGCAGCACTGAAGGACCTGTGCAGGAGCAGGGCAGCCCAGAGGAGCTGCAGCTCAGTAGGAACAAGGACCAAGGGCAGCACACAAGAGTGGACTGTGGGGGCAGAGCCCTGCACCAGGGCAGGGCCTGACTTCTGCATCGGGGCTCCCGGCTCGTCAAGATGCACTGGTGCAGGAGTGCAGATCTTGCCTGGTAACCTCCATTCCCGGTAGAAACGCCAAGGAACAAATACCAGAACAGTTATCCTGCACATGAACATTTGATTTGCATCCCACGTCTTCTCAGCAGCAGTTTCAGTTGTTCCGTGGACAGCTTCTGGAAGCTGGGAAGGGCCAAAGGCAGACCCAGCTCTCACAGCCCAAGGCCTGGCAGCACCACACGTCTCCTCACCCCTCCAGCGAGTGGTGGCTGTTTCGGTCCCAGCTGCCTGCCAGGGAAGTGAGAAAAGAGGAGAAACCCCAAGTTTGTAAAGGATGCTGGGCTCTCTGGGATGGTTAGTGCCACACCACTGGCAAGGAACTTCAGAAGGTCCTTACAAAGGGGAGCCAGGTGAGTTTCAACATAGATAAATATAAAATAATGCATGTAAGGAGAGGTAATCTAAACAAAGCTGCACAATAGTGATCTCAAAGCTGCCAGTTACAAGGCTGAAAGGGCCTTGGAGCCAGTGCTGGTAGTCTGGTTTACCAGTAACCCGTTCAGTTAGTAATCTGACTGCGTGGAGATTGCACATTTTCTCCTATTTTGCAGATTTGTTTACCCTTTCTAGTAAAAATAAACCCAAGTATTCTTGTATTCCAAGCAGCTGCAGTGCCTTCCTGAGAGCTATTATTAACGAGCACAATTGGCAAGGGGTGTAAGCTGCGCAGGAATTCATGATGGAGCCTGGAGGAAGCTGCTGCTCCCTCTGGTCCCCGGAGTCCTCACAGCCAGTGAGACCAACCAGCTGCTTCACTGCCCCCAGGATCTGACCTGCATTGCCCACACACACAACGTACTTGTATTAGTAAGGAGGACTTCAACGTCGAACTCGGATGGACCAAGGGAACGCTGCTAGCCCAAAGAACACATAGAGCAGCAAATGTGATTAAATCAGCCCCGAATAAGAACTTAGAAAGCTTTACTGCCAGCGAGCTTGGAAACGAGCTTTCTGGGTGGCTGCCAGAAACCCCTGGGATCATCATCAGTTTTAAATCACTGGAGACATAATCAAACTCAGCAAATTTTGTAAGAACACAATAAAAAAAAGAAATAAGACACCATACAAAACCTCAACTGATGGGACATAGAAATAAAATCAAGCTACATTTATCATTTTTCAATCCCTAACAGTAACTTTTTTTCTTAATGATCAAAGACCTGCATGGAGCCTCGATGATAAATCAGGAACTGCACCAATCCTCTCTAACATAGCAAAGGTTTGTTTGGAAGCAGCATTTCAACACATCACCGCATTGGTTAGGTTTCTGTGGCTGCCTAAGAAATTTGCTCCTTATTGCCCCACAAGTAGGTTTGCACGGGCTTTTGCTTAATTCAGGGATCTTTCCCAGACAGGAGGTTTGCCCAGCACCACCTCTGCTCCACCAGCAGATTACAGAACCGCACAGCAGTCTCTGTGCAGTTCCACTCGACAGCATCTTTCATCCCAGTCACCTTTTAAGCTCCTTATCTGATCTGCCTCTCCCACGAGCACCTCTTAAGTCCTCAGACCTTCCTCTCGGAGCTCCCCTGATACTTGATACGGAGGCTTTTAACCTTTACAAAGCAGCTCAGCCCTGCCAGTTTTAAGGACAGAAAACTGACTGCCAACAAGTGATGTTTTTCTAGTTAGTATCTTTTCCCAACCTTTCTCCTCCCTTCCCATCAATTCAGGCTCTCGAAGGAAAATTTTTTATAAGTCTTTATATGCTTATAAACACCTAAATATTCTGAATTACAGCAGCTTCTTGAGCTCCCCTCACCCCCCAAAAACATTAAGAACAAAATAAATCCCACAAAAACAAAGCCCCAGGGGGTGTGGTTACTGTTCGGTAGCATGTGCAACCTTTGGATTGGGGCGACTTTTCCTTTAGCTTGCTGTTAGTAAGTTGTCAAGCATCTAAGTTTAGAAGTAAGAAATTGCTAGCATTTTGTTGCAGTCGAGCTCGTTAATTTTTCCTCCTCTTCCTCTAGCTTATGTACTTAACACACACGCAACAACCCCCTAGACCACAGGAAATTTACAGTGGACTATACTTCTGCAGGTGTTTGAAAGAATCTTAAGTTTCAGGCTCAAAGAACAATCCATGAAAAATGGAGCAGGGCAAGAGTGAGAGTGAGCTGAGGCCTTATGTACTAGATTTTCCTCTATTGTGGCTACAAAAGGACTGGGAAAATAGGTGAAAAGGGTGAATTCAAAGAGGTGGATAAGAAAGAAAACCATTCTAGCAATGCACATTTCTTAAAGCATCTTCCTTCACCCTCAGGCAGCCTCTACTCACCTCCCCTGCTTCAAAGGGGCACCCCTCAGGTCACACAGCAATGCCACACAGGTCCCCAACAAACCCCACATTACATCCAGATGTTTAAGAGCTCTGGAAATAACCTCACTTCTTCCAGCTGCAGCAGGTGGCGAGGCGAAGATTAACTGCTTATAACCTGCGCCACACTTTGGGCAGCCCCAGCCACACGCAGCCCCAAGTCTCGGCCCTCTCCCCCTAGAGCCACTGCCTTGGGCAATCAATTATTCAGCACCACGTCTCGTTTATCCTCTCTGGGATGTTTCAACTGGGTAGCTGAGGTGGTCTATCCAAATTATAGAAATTCATGCCTTTAAGTTAATTAATGGGGATTTAATTTACAAAGAAAAAAGCTAGTTCCATTTCTTGGAATGTGTTTACTGCACCTGAAAATTCACTTTCCCTGTGCTTTTGCCTATGCCAGGACAAACTATGTTACCCCAGTAAGCTATAAAGGCTAAGGAAAAGGAAAGAAACAGACATTACAGGTCAAGAACTACCACCTTGCACACCACCTGCTGTTGCCATAGTTTATTGGTTGCTGATTTAGACCAGTTTATATATGTAACATGCAAGATGAAGAAAACCATTCATTTATTACAAAAATATGGATATCACACAGCTCAACAATTCTTTGAATGGCAAATCCAGATCAAGTCTGAGTGCTGGTAGCAAAGGATGCACCTACCCATTTTTTTTTCTCTCTAATAAAAGGAATTGCTTTATTTATGACTAAAAAGCACACAGATGACTCAACACATTAAATATTTAATTAAACCTGTTTGATAACTTGATTGCAGCCAGAGAATCTGCTCAGATGCAGTAGCACAAGAGAAGACGGAGCCAGCTAGGAAACGTGGAACTGCTCACTCCAAAAACCTACTTTAGCACAAAGTGGGAAAGCCCTGCTTGAAGTACAGTTCATCTGAAGAAGACTGTTCAGTCAGCATACAATGCCCAAATCCAACTGTATTTCAAAGTTACCACTTCCTTTGGGTCTTCTATTCAGCCATTTCTGTTTTGAAAGAGATGGCAGAACCTTAATTTGGAAGGCACCACAAGCAGTGTCCACGAGCCAACAGCCGATGCTCTAAAGACACATACCCCCCTGCTGTAATTCAGCACAGGCTGGGCGTGCGCAGACCCACTACAGCACTTCGTCCACAGGTATCAGGAAAAAGGAGCAAAGTATACCTCAGCATCAGCCTCAGCATTTCTAACCAATAAATAACGTGTGAAAAAAACACCCCGAACGCACATCTCTTGCAGCAGAATTGTGTGCTCAATACTACATACCTTGCTACTGCATAAACTCAAAGGGAACTTCCATTAAAAACAGTAGGAGCTAAAAAAGTGCAGCACTTAATATAATTATTCCCAATTTTATACTTTGCTGAGCTATTTAGATGATGTCTCTTCATACCACTCTCAAAGGTCCATATTTTGGAATTTAAAGAGCTTGAAGTCCCAATTTCTCCAACAGGAAACCACAAGAGAAAGCAGATTAAAGCAAATTAAAAAAATCATAATCAAATGCCCAGCATATTTTCTTTTAAGTCACAGAAATTACAAGCAGAAGCACATCTTGTTTTTTAAATGACAGCTTATCAGAATCTCTTTTCTATGTTGACTTGAGAGCATAAACGGACCTAACAATTTTTTCTAAGGCTTCTTCCAGTTAATTAGTAGCATTTTCCTTTAAAAAGGGATTTTGTTTATTTTCCTTTTCACATCCTAAATTAGTATTTGTATTTGCAACAGGTTGCAGTAAGTCTTGTTCTCAGACAGGCTGTAGTATAGCCGAGTGTATCGTTCTTTTCCAACCATCAGTGGCTCAGTTTTCTTGGAGTTTCTCACAAGGACGGCTAAGGTTTGCAGCGCTGGACGAAGCGTGGGTAGAGACAGACATCTCGGATATGGTGTCTATTCAGAATCCAGGTTAGGAACCGTTCTAATCCCAAACCATATCCGCCATGAGGGCACGTACCATATTTTCTCTGTGACATTAAAATTGGAGAATAGATATTAAATGTTTTCTTGCTATTTATATTATAATTGCAGTAATACCACCAGAAAAAAAAAAAAACACAAACCCCTTCCAAGATTATTTTCTGAATGATGAGGAAAACGGACTATGCTCTTTTCAGGGAAGGTATCTGTGTTTAGTTGTTCCGAGTTTCCTGGGACAATGTAAGGACTAAAAGAGGAAAACGGAAGGTGAAAAAGAAAATCTCAATGATTCTTTTTCAGCCACCTCCTTTCCTCCCCCCTTACACTAGCTAGAGCTTAGCCATTCAAATCTGTGAAGACCAACCTCTCTTTATCTGACAACAAACACTGCGGAAGCTGTTACAAGAGGAAGACGCCCGCACAGACCATCTAACAAAGGTGATGTGGCACAGGCAGCACGCCACCCCAGCAAACAGCAATCCTAACAATGGAAACTGCTACCCACTGCGTTTTGCCAGAGGTTAAACGATTATCTATTTCAGGCCACCAAAAGCATTTCCGATTTAGACTGCATCATCTTAAGAACAGTTTAAAAAAAAAAGAATCAAACATCATATCTGACAAGCAGCACATCTACTCTGTCTTACAAACCTGATCGGTGTACCAGTAGTACGGCGTGGGATCAATGCCCTCTCTCCTATAGCCTTCAAGCAGCTCCTCACTGTCCCAGGTACGCATAGAGCCTCCGACAATCTCACCAACATTAGGCATCAGCACGTCAACCTACGACACACAGCATGAGATCAAACTATTACAATTAAGCTGCCTGCAGGAGGGCAAGGAAAACTAGCCCAAACTTAAAACTGTATTTCCGTAACACATTTTACCATGCAGTTTTAATTCTCCATGACAGGAAGGAAGGCAATTCCTTCCAGACCCAATTTATAGATTCAATAAAGTGACTGACAAGCTGCTCTAACTTAACCTCTAATACTCTTGGCCACACTGGACTGTAAAAGAAGCAAACGAACGAACAAAAAACCCCACAAAACCAAAAAGCAACCCAAAACCAACACCACCCCCCTCAAAAACCCACAAACACGGCAGCACTGCTAACAAGCCCACTGTCCCTGGCTGCCGGGCAACTAGCGTTCAGACAGCACAGTCCCCGAGAAGTCACACAAGCGTTGTCATCAGACTAGCGTGTACCTGAGGTCGGTGAAGAACATGATCACTGTGACATTTTATTAGCACTTCAGCGTTGCTTTCTTAATTTCTACAGAATCAACAAGCCATGCCAAGAGACACCCAAAACAAAACCCAGTAAAAATTCTCCAAGACTTTCCTGTAGTACTTATAGTACTTAGTCCTTTCACGCTCGCTCACACTGACATTCCCCACTCTGGTTAGAAGCCTGCCACACTGCACGAAATACCAACTTACAGATTCAGTAAGCCGGGAATCGTCCTGACAGCGCTGCATATAGAAAGACTTTATCTCTGCAGGAAATCGGCACAACAAGATTGGCTCATTAATGGTGTCTGTCATCAACCTCTCGGGAGCTTCAGGAATATCCTAAGGTTAAAGAAGGCTTTATTAATATTTAAAACCACACCCACTCCAATACTCTGAGTTCCACATGTATGAGGCATAAAAGAAAGACAGTTTCAGACCACACGCGTTCACACGTTCGTCGTAATATATCTACATTTCTAAAACAAACTTATCCTGTAAGAAAAAATATATATATATTTAAAAGCATACATGGCGGAGGGGGGGTGAGGGGGGAATCTTAATTAAAATCCACACCTTCCCAATCTTTCAGACAGGAATCTGAGGAAAGCCTAAACTGAAATGTAGACTTTCCAAGCAACCAGCAAATGCTGAAGAGCCTTATGCCCTTCCTCTCCAATATCATTTTCCACAGCCCTCAAGACTAAGATGTTTGTGTTTCTTTGTTACGTATATGGGCTACTTTTTAAAAACCTTAACTGATCAGTTACATAGACAAGGTTATTTGGTTATTTAGGTGAAGTTTTCAGACTGAAATTTGATAAACTGTGACACACCTACCAGAAGTTTTATTTTGATCAATTCAGCAATTTTATTGCTTAAAAACTGGGGAGAAGTGAAGGATGACACCAGTTACACAGACAGACCAGGACCATCAGTGATGATGTGATCATGGCTTGCTAAATGAACGCACTTTGTTTAGACAAAAAACTCTTGTCTATCCCTAAAAGGTTTACTTTGAACTTTTATTCTGTCAACGGTGTCACACTTTTCTTAGATTCTGCATTGAAGTCAGAAGAACAGATTTTTTTCTGTAATGGGAAAAGACAGCCACACCTGTTACTTGTTTTAACCCAACTGCACACTGCATTACAGTGCTGACTGCTACGGAAGTAGGGTAGGAGACGCCAATGACTGCACGCACAGCAAGGAAAATGGCAGGAACACAGACCCTGGGCAAGAGCAGCTCCCAAAGCGAGTGTCAGCCCACAATGGGGGAGAGGAGGTCAGAACCCTTATTCCCTCTGGCACCTTAAGTTCAGTGCAGTTTGAAGGCCTTTCCCTCCCTTCATCTCTATCATCTTTGATAGAGATGGGAAAAGCAGTAATGGCAAAAAACCCAACACATCTGATTTTGAGCTGCCAAGGTTCCCTCGGAATATGCTGTGCAGACTTTGAACAACTAGCTTATGTCCTCTTAAAAATCTCAGTTCTCTTAAATCCTTTGATGACTATGGCTACACGGTTGAGTCCTCTTGACCTCCTTCAAATTATTTTGCCTTACATGCTGGAGAAGAGCACGACAGAACAGATGGACAGATGACAACGCAAATTTTGATTCCAATGTTCAAAGCCATGACGTGAAAACCCAGCCCACACTTGCATTCCCCAATGCGACATCACTACACCTCCCAGCACAGGCCAGACAAAAACCAGGCCTTGCTGGAGTCTATAGCAAAACTCCCTTTAACTTACATGGGACCAGAATTTCACTCCTTAGCGACACAATTCCACACGAAACACAGCAGATTCACACCACAACAGTACGCCCAACAGCATCATGGTCCAAACACACTGTTCTTCAAGGGACTTACACACCCTTATTGCAGGGCAGCGGGATTCTGTTTGGGTTTAATCCCTAAAGAGCTTCAGAAAGACTTACTTCCCCAAACTCATAGTAAGTGCCATCCTCCTTCTTCACATCATGTTCCTTTAACCACTCAATGGCTTCAGAATAGTTCATTCGTCGGAAAGGACGTTTAGGGGGCTTGAAGCCCTGTAAATAAAAATAGACATAACAACAGTTGGAAAAGTACCATTTTTAAAGAAGAATATTTTCCTAGTTGATCAGCAAGTCCACTTCCAGACTCGAAGCGTACACACTACTCTTTCCAGCTCATATATCAACAAATTATTACTTAATAAATAACAAACAAACAAATCAAGCTCAGTACTGAAAAGCAAGAACCAAACACAACCATCTTCCAAGCCCAGTAAACTCACAGAACAGATGCTGAAAAAGATGGCAGGAGAGAAGAGAGGAAGTGTTTTCAAAGCTCTTTCCCTTTCTGTACAAATTCACTGCACATGCAGGTGTTTCAAACTGAGCCACCAGCAGAGCTCCCATGCGCAAGGCCACAGAACAACATTTTTGCTTCCCTGCACGCAGAACGGCTTCAGAACCCGCCTTTGTGAGGTGGGTTGTGCGTCTGCTATCTCCTACCTCCTGCCCCTGTCTCAGTCCAAATTTAAAACTGAACCTCCCAGTGTTTAGCGGGAAAACAGGTCAAAATCACAGGGATGACTGAGTTTGTATGCGCTCTGAGAGAAAAGCTAGTGATGGAGATAAAGTCATCAGTCTCTTCAAGCCATCTTCTTTGCAAAGGCAACTGAAGACAAAGGGTCTCTAACAAATGAAAATAGCTTTGCAGAGCTCCACATTCCAGGGTAGAAAGTAAAACACCAGTTGTTTCATTGCTCCCTTGTGCTCAATCTGCAAGTACCAGCCGATCAATATTACGAGCTCTGGGATAGAGGTTTTTATTTCACTGGTGCAGTACACATTGCAATAAATCCCAGCGCATTGCTGGCTGCTGGAACTTGCCAGCAGGGAACTTCTTCCCCCACAGTCCCCTGCTTCTGGAAGAGTCATTACCAGCCTCGCAGCATTTTCATTCTTTTGATGTTATTTAATATTTTTCTTATTATTAATAGTAGTAAGCAAGCAGAGCTCACTGCCACACCCTGCCTTCCCCAGATCAGGACAGGCTAAAGATCATATTTTCTTGGCTATTCATGACTGTTCCACATTGCTGCCTACCGGGTTGAGGTCATGCAGTAAGCTTGATGCAGGCGACTTCAAGACTCTGTCTACTACGTCACAAACCAGGCTCTCCAGACGGTCCAATAAATCCTCAAAACTTATAAAAGGACATTCAGCTTCAATGTGAGTGTATCTGAAACACAAAGTCATGCCCTTACAAAACCACATACAAGCAACAAATCTTTAGCTATGAAAAAAAAATCACAAGAAAAAAAAAAAAACAAACCGAAGAACACACACTTTTGTCCCCTTTTTCATTTCTCCCACTTCTACACTGTAAAGAAAATGAAGCCATAAAAAAAACAAGGAAGACAACAGCATGAACTGTGTTTTGCAGAAAGACAAAGCTTCCTAAAAACATATCAGCTCTGTTTCACCCAGATCATCCTTCACCAAATGTCAATGTTATGATGACCAGCTGGACATTCACAGAGACAAGGTATTACCCCCCCCCCAAACATACTTCTGCTCAGTCCTTCCGCATTAGCACTACGCTGTCTGCTCACTGTACATTATGTCAGCTAACTGCCTGCTACTCCCCTGCTTTATAAATTCACTCATACATAAGGAGCAAAGAATATACTCTCTCCATACTCTGCCAAGTGTCTGCGGGTCCTGGATTGCTCAGCTCTGTATGACTGAGCAACGCAGAAAACATCTCCTAACGCTGGAATGCAGGTCTCCAGGTAGAGCTGGGACGACTGTGTTAGGTATGCCTCTTCACCAAAATAATCCAGTTTGAATAGGGTTGAGCCTCCTTCCACCTGCGTCTGGACTAAGGTTGGTGGTGTGACCTGTTAAAGAACCGGGCTGTCATTACTTGAGTGACGAATTAAGGACAATGATAACAACACGTAAGAGCAGTGATGTAAGGCATGCTCTTCCAGAACACCATTTACAAAGCTTTTGTATGCATACATGCAAGTACTTCAGTCTGATATCCTTCAGCATGTTAAAGAGAGGAATGCAGCCTGGATGTGAATCACGCTGTAACGCTTACACGCCTCAGGAGTGTCTACACACCTTTGAGATCTCTGTCTACAAAAGCAATCAAATATTAGTTTCCTAATAAACAGCTTCTCTTTTGCCCCTTTCAGTCAATTTGAAAGTCTACACAGTTTTTCAGGAAAAAGACAGCCTTGAAGTCAGGACATTAAAGTAGTCATTTGCTGACAAATATACTTACTTCATAATATCCATTGGCAAAGAAATGATCCCTGAAGGCCTGTACTACCATGGAGCGCACCTTGAAGATTTTGGACATATTCTCGCCCCGAATCATCATATGCCTGTTGTTAAGTTGCACATCAACCTCCGAATCCTCATTGAGTAGATTGTCAGCCCCTCCTGCTGGGGCCAGACCAATAAGCTCCCAGTAATCACAGTTCAGCTCGTGGCCTCCCGGAGCCTGCCAGTTTGAAGATAAACAAACATTTCAGATGTCCACATTTTGCCCCTTGGATGTCACCATCTGGCATTGTGGCAGAGATGTCAATCCAGCTTAAACAAAAGATGCTAAAATCCCGATTGCAGTATTCTCAAAGTGACTGCTTTGTAACACAGTCATACCACGCTATGAAGTGCCACTTGTAACCCACCGTGAGTCTCTCAGACTTAACCTGAATGGGACTGAGTACTGCAGTGGGATAACGAGAAGCTTCCAGATGCAGTTTAAATATATGACAGACAACTGGGTTTATTCAGTTGGAAGAACAGAAAACTGAGCAGGGGGAAACTACTTACTACCGTCAACTGTTTAATGGGTGGTTATAGAGAAGATGGAGCCAGACTCTCTTTGGATGTGTCCAGCAAAGGACAAACGTCTCCAGTTGCAACAAGAGAGATTTCAATTGGCTATAAAGAAAACAAACCCTTCACAGGGTGTTGAAATGCTGGAGCATAGGCCAAGCCAGACTGCAGTCTCGATCCTTGGAGACGTTCAGAAACGCATCCGGACAAGACCCTTGTGCCTAACCTCATATTAGGTCTTCTTCAAGAGGCAGGTGGACCAGATGACCTTCAGAGGTTCCTCCCAACCGAAACCATTCTGTGGTAACCTACACTGTGTACTAGTTTTGGCTAGGACAGAGTTAATTTTCTTCACAGTAGTTTGTATGGTGCGACAACACAACACTGGCACAAAGAACCTTCCCACATGCCTTAAGAAGACTACACAGAGAGCAGAGAGTCCTATTATCTGTTAGAAGGAAACGCAGACCCAGGACCCAAGACTGCAGTACAACATTCAAGGTATTTTGTTCTTTGTACTATTTGAGCCACATTCTCCTATGGGATAGCAAACTTCAAAAAAGTTGAAAGAACTTGCTTAGATCACAACAGAGGAAGAACTAGCTCACTATGGGTATCTTTGAGTTTGTCTGTCAGAGACCTGAGCGATCTTTCTGCACTAGGCAGCGTCTCACCACAATGTGAAGATGGCACATTTCACGCTGGCTAACCCGCCCTGTCCCCTGAGCTGCGGTAGAGCAAGCAGAGGTCCCCGCGCCAGGACTCAGCCTGCCCAGCTGCTCCGGCTACAGACCAGACCTCTTCCTTGCTGGTCTCACCAGCTCCCCCGTGTGGGTCACAGTAGGCTTCTGGCCCCTAAAATGGCAAGTTTTCATTCACAGTATTTTCAGGGTATAAATGCAGATTTTCAAAATGAAATCAACAGATTTTTAGAAATCTGGTGGGTTTGTTCCCTAAAAGCATTGTATCATTGTTAGGAGACATGAAAACACGATATGTTTGCAATGGCTGAAACATTATGAGCAGTAACAAGTTACTTATGATTACCAAACTGCATAAACTTGTTGAAAAAAGTGATCCCTGTTTGGCTGCGCTTCTTTTTCAAAGCCCCAGTAGTGTAAGCTATGAAGGAGAGGAAATCTTGCTAACTTCTGATCGGCAAACACAACAGGGAGTGGACTCACATTTAACTGAGCTTGGCTCCCTAACCTTAGGTCAATCTCTCGGGGGGGATAAGACCCGAGTGGCAGGGACAACCAGAACAATTAAGCCTACCCGAATTTCGTTTGCAAAACATGCCAGTAATGGCCAACAGCACGAGTTGCGAGCAAACTGAATTATCTACAAAGCACCACAAAAGGTTAACAAAGCGTTAACCTTAGTTTACACACCACAGGCAGCCACAGTGAGGGACTACTTTGCTCAGATATTGTCTAATATATCCTGGAAGCCATGTAACACTCCAAAATGTGGTATTTTTTTTCCAGACATGTTTCTTCTCCCTGTTACCTTACTAGAGTTAGTACCCTTACTCAAGAGACTACAGATTGCCAATCCACACAAAAGAACAACTCTCACTGCAAGAGTTGATGAAAATTTCCAATATATACCTAAAGGAAAAGGTAAACTTACAGATTAAACACACATCTGTCCTCTAAATCCCAACATTACTACTTTGCCTTCTCCTTCAGAAAAAAGGACGTTACTATAAGCAGCTATCAAGAGCTCACATCTTAAAAGGACCGCTTGAGATTTAATAGAACAGATGTGGCCTGAGCTTGCTTGCTGTTTCAGCATCACAAGTTAAGTTTTCCAGCACAGACACAACTTACTTTTGTCTCTCAGTCACCTCTTAATAACCAAGACAGAAGTCTTACGAGAATTTTCAGTAAATATCCTGATGCAGGCCTGCACGTCCTGGTGAGTGCATTGAGTTGCTGTCACAGATAACGGTTCCTGCCTTCAGTCTGAACCCTTTTTATGGGCCATCCTTCATGCACAGCTGCTTAACATGGCGTTAGCCCTAACTCCAGATTCAAACAATTTTCCAAACAGTAACAGTTTGTAGATCTAGACTGGAATGAGAAAGGCACAAGGCATAAGCAGCATCGTATTTTGAGACCTTGTCCAGTCCTTAATCTGAGACCACTATTATGAACAAAGTTCTACAACACAAGCTGTAGTAAACTGCCCAGTTCATACACCTGCCAAGTGCTGGAGGGCAAATACATCATGGTGAAGAGACGACAAACCCACCCCAGTAAAAGGTGAGCTAATCCCAAATTCTTAGCCTCACAAAATAAAAACTTAATAAACCTCTTGTTGGGGGAAAATAAAGCCATGTCATTTATTTAACATAGTTTTCCACTGTTATATTCTAGGAAATATCTATGGGACGTATCAGTAGAAAATTGTTTCAGGCAACAGCAGAACAGTTGCATCGTTCACCTGTCACACACCAAACTGTGGGGGACAGCAGAAGCTTTAGGAGGTTTGTTCTGTTCTCTAAACCAAATTCCCACTGAAATAATCTAATAATTATTTCTGCCTCTGCTTCTCCTTCCATCAGGAAAATGATAAACTGTTAAAGAGAGGGCGAACCCAAACACACTAACTCCCGTACCTGCTTGCCTTCAGGAACAAGGGTCAGCGTACCATACACTGCAACACTGCTCTCCGTGGAGAGAATGAGCCCGTTGTAACACTGACACTACAGAGAGAAAAAGAAACAAAGGCATAGTTACGGTCATTTTGTATTTTTAGTTTTCCTGTGATGTCTGGTGGAGTAACAGACAAGATTAACGCATAGCCACTTCTAAATAGTTCTCACACTGAGAAAAAAACTCTAGTGGTAGGAGATACAATTTAACAATACTACAACTTAATCAGCGGGTTTAGGAGAACTTCCAACCATCTACATAAAAGGAAAACAGATGAGGTATGAATACTTCACTTATTTAATGATGGAACATAATTAAATCATCACAACTTACCAGTTCATCTGAAAGTACACACTGAAGAAAACCTGTGCCATCTCTCAAAACAATGAACATCAAATTTTTTCCTAGTTAAAAAGAGAAGAAAAAAAAACACAGAGAGCCTCAGCTTTATTCACAGATCCATTTGAACAGACAACATTGAGACAGTATGTCCTTAGACAGACAAATCACTGATGTACAGATTATTACAGAAGGACCGTGATCACATTCTTCCATTTTAGATGCTCCAGATAAACACTGAATCATTAGCACAGTTACAGAAGCCTTTCACAGAGCTGTATTTTGTGTAACAAATTAAAGTAAGTTTCAACAGACATCAAGAGCAAAGCCTGCTCTAACCTCAAGAGGACTGGGCTTGCAACGCTATGCCACGACCTCCGATGTCCCCCTGGTCCTGAGGGACTACACGTCTGCGCGCAGAAGTGCTGAATGCACAGGCCCAGGGTTCACCTATCACAGATGAAGTCACATCACCCTGGTCACCCACCTCTCCACAAAAGCACCTACTTCCAACAACAATTCCCTAGAATCTGCTCATGATACCCAGATCCACAACCGCTCCGTCAAGTCCTTCAGTTGCAATTTGAACAAATACCTGTGGAGTCAGAATGACCGCTGCTGTGCACTTCCAAGCCCCGACCGAAGCCACCTTGCTAACCAGAACACCGATCATTCTGATAGCAAGTATTACTCGCTAAACCTATTTTAGAAGAAGTCACACTACTTTACATAACTTCAAAATTCCAATTTGCTGATTTCACGATGAGCAGACGTTAGTTAGCTCCTCGGTTTGCAGGATTTGTTTAAAACACACAACGAGTCTTCTGAAGAAATTCTGCACGTCTGGCCTCCAAACTGAAAATCCCCTAAGATTTCAACTAAGACATGTCTATATGCTCATACGCCATGCAGAACTTTCAGTGTTGCAGTGACCACTGTGATAAACCAAAGACGACATCTAACCGATGGTTTAAAAACGTAAGAACAGGTGCTGTCTGATTCATTGTAAGCATCCAAATTTGGAAGGCTACTGACTCTGTGCCATCCCTCTGCACAGGTTCAGTAACTTCCAAATGCTTGTGGTTTACCTTGCCTCCGTAATCTGTGAATCCAGCCAAAAATCTTCACTCTCTGGCCTCTGTAAGCTTCCAGAGCATCAATCTTTACCTGTAAAGCAGGGAATAAAAGTAATCAAATAGAGAAATGATTCACCATTCAGATGGCGTTTTCCACATAATTACTTAGAATACAAGTGTACATGAGACTTCCCTCCCAAAACGGCTCCTCCCGGCAGCACCTGAAGCGAAGTTCCCCCCAGGGTACAAGCACAGCCATCAATACCGAACAGCTGTTTAGTAAGGCAGGAGTATTCAGCGAGTTATATCGCAGGCAGTATGTTCGGACAGCATTTCCAGGCTTCACAGAGTCCTTTCTATTTAGCAGGCTTACTTTGCCACGTAGAAAGTAAGGACTGTAGTAGCTTTTAAAGAAGCTCATTTAGCATTTGACCCAAAGGAGATGTGAAAACACGTTACAGCTCACGCCTTAAGTACTCAGGTACTACTGGAAATCCAAGGTGCATTAAACCACCAGAAAACTTGGAAAGGATGCCGCAGACACATTTTCGGGCACTCTGCACTCCAGTTTAATTTCTGAAGACATTCAGTAGAGGAGCTCAGTTAGCAGCCAAAGAAGCAGAGGACCTGGAATCTGACATGGGTGTATCTGGACATGTAGCTGAGGTGCTGACACTGCTATAGTCAGAACAACAACCCAGCAGGTGCCTTCAAAATGGATTACGCCTCTGGCAGTTAAGGGCTGCTAGAGTGCACCAGTGGAGAAGAGACACTGACTTCAGCACAGCCAGGCCCGGCTGCCCCTTTCCCAAAGGGCAGCCATGGAGCCAGGGCTCCAGTCAAAACCATCTTCTACACACGGTCTGTGCAAAAACCCACCACAGAGCAGCACAGGCAATCTCTGCTCACTAAGCGAAGGACCGCACCAAACCACCAAATCCAGCAGCACTCTACGAACAGCCAAATAAGAACATCTCAATAACTTAAATTACATCCTCTAACCAGCACTGCTTCTTCACTCTCCACCACTGCAATAATCAAAGCAAAACTAACGAACCTTCTCAAACAGAAATATGGTCTCTACCAGCAGACAAACACAGACACAGAGAAGTCTGATGCGTGAACTAAGAAGGTTCAGATACCCACCAAGTGCAGGAGAAAGACCAAAGTCTGTATACTAGAGGGCACAGATAACCAGAAAATCAAAGTTACATTTACGGATAGCAGAAAGACAGTGGCCTTCAACAGCGGCCAGAGCCTCAAAACAGAGACAGTCTCAATCTTTGTGCAGACGAGACGCTGTAACACAGGCCACGTATCAAGCACGCTGGATCTTACGCATTTTGGCTCTGGAAGGCTAGGATCATTCTTGATAACAACTTTCTTAGCTTCTTCCAGGTTCTTCTCTCTTCTCAAGAGATCTTCTGCCTGGTGTAAAAAAAAAAAAAGTATTAAATAGCTGTAACCAGGCTTTATAAGATTGGCACTCTTTACAATTGCTGGAGACCATAGTGCACGCTTACGGACATAGATGTCATAAGCAGCCTTGATATTACCCTGCTGGGGCCTAAACCTGCCCTAATTCATGACCAGGATGAGAAACAATGTTCATTTTTCCAGAAAGTCTAAAGGCAAGAGACTGCAATTATTCAAAACTCACTCAGTTTCAGCCATTTGCCTGTCCTATTCCAAACAAAGGCAAGTCCTAAACGTGTAAAACAATGACACTGATGAAGAACAAACCAAAGCTTTTTTGGAAGGGTGGGAATGACAACAATGCTGCTTAGTGTTTTTGGAAAAGAAAGCTGGTATGCTTCCTCCATCTTGGCATCATCTGCAACCTACCTCCTTCTTCTCCTTAGCTTCATTCTTCATTTGTTCCCTGTGCCACAGCTTTTTGACATTTTTCATCTGTGACTTTGAAATAATGGCCCATCTCTAAACAAATCCAAGGAGAGAGCAGAAGATAAAACATTACATTTGTGTCCCTTCACACAAAGGAGCATTAAAATAATTTCTACTAGGAAGCTCTAATGCTACAGCACCTCGTTTTCTTTTTGTGAATCCACATAAATCGTAGGAAACGGTTCCTTTCCTGCTGTCATCAAAGCCTAAAAAAGGAGAGAAAACAGCAGAGTCAACAGCACTGCAAATGAACTAAATCATCCTTAAGGGGAGCGAGCAGTCATCCTGCTTCTGATCCTGCTGGTCAGAGTTGCAAAAGCAGGTATAAAATTTGTACTTAGAAATACAGACCAATCACTTGACCTAAAGCACAGTTCACTCTTCAAAACAAACAGCAGATGTTTTGCACAGTTACCTTTAAAACAGTCTTGAAAGGTTTCTTTTGTGTCCCATCACCAGTGGAATCATTGCCCTCTCGTTCAGAAACGTACAGCTCTTCTGTAATACATGACAAATACAGGCAGTTACTCAAAAAAAAAAAAATCAGCTATGGAAATGTTCAGGAAGAAACTGGAAACACACAAGGATATAACATCTTCATGGCTATCAACAGCAGTAAACCTTCAAAGACAACTAACCGGTCAGATAGGATAAAAGTTATTTAATATTTTGCATTCTAAAAATCAATCCACGCAGTAAGCGTGGTGTGCGGAAGCCGCAAGGACTCCCAAGGTACTGAGCTCTTGGAAGCCGCTGGCTGCTTATCAGGAACCAAAACGGAGGCAGCCTTTTGCAGAAAGAACGCTTTCCAGGCAAGCAGGGAGAGGGGAAATCGAGAAAAGCCAGAGTTCACCCCAACTTTTAGCCCACTCACAGCCAAGAAATGAATCACAAATCAAAAGCAGAGACAACCCTTCCCCCTTTGCCCAGCGCCTGGGCAGAGGCCGGAGCCCGGGGACACGGGCCTGCGCCCCGCAGCGCCCGAGCGCTCCCGCCATCCCCCGGTGCTCCGAGCGCACGGGCGCGCCAGCCCCTCCCCTCCCCTCCCCTCCCCTCCCCT
>VZSZ01002930.1:441552-484669 GCA_013398815.1 Ibidorhyncha struthersii | reverse complement strand
CGCTGTTTGTTTGGTGTTGTACTCGCTGTTGGTGTTGTACTCGCTGTTTGGTGGTGTACTCGCTGTTCGGTCACCCTTCAGCCTGTCAGACCTCAGCTAACGCGGCTTTGCTGCTCGTGACCAGTCAGAGCCAAACAATCGTTATCTAGGACAAGTGTTCATCTTCCGTTCCATTAGAAATAAAAGGAATATACCCACCCCAATTTATGTATTTGACATTTTACTATTACGGCCGCTCTTTGAATCCAACGTGTGGTGGCGTTTGGTTTCTTTTTTTTTTAAAGACCAACCCCGTCTGTTCCAACGAGAGATTAGTTCTCTCCATTTCCTACTTAAACTCCTCTCGCACTTCTATTCTTACCCATATACTTACTAGAAGAGAAGCCATAAACTTTAGGACATTTATTCGCATTAAATTTTTGAAATGTACATTCCATTAAACACAAGCTGTATATCACGATTCTTAGTATAAAACCATTTCCGTAATCAGCCTTAGTCCAGGAGTCAGAAGAAGATAAAAGTGAAACATTCATACATCTCACCTGGAAGAGTAAAAGTATGTGCAAATATAGAGAGACTCTCATACGAACACTTTTTATACATTGTAAGAATTGACTCACGGAGTGCAATACACTCCATCTAGAAGTGACTGTTTTCTAGTTATCCATTGACTGTTGGATCTACAACTGAAATGAACAAACTTTTGCCAGCCCAAAGGGCAGCTTTCCAGAGATCAGATATGTCTGTTCATAAATATCCTCTATAAGCAGACACAAATATGTTCCAGAGTTGGAAAGACAGACAGGCAGAGAAACAAAGAGCAAGTGAGAACAAAACTTGAGCGAGACCTCTCTGTTGCAGGGGAAGTGGCTAGGAAAGCGCTAACGGCGTATCACCCATACTAACAAGGGGCAAAGAACACTCCCTCTCCGGGTACAGCAAGCTGTAGTCAACTTGAAGAAAGAGAAAGGCACAGAAACCACACCCGTAAGTGTCAGAATTCCTAATGAAATCTGACGCTGACTGAAGTTTATCACCAGATACATCTTAATCGGAGGCTGTACATCCTCAGATGAGAATATCTGGGGCCCTCTCAAAAGACTGATCATCTGGTTTGCCATTATGACTGTGCAATTTAATGAAATGGCGCACACAAGGCAACAGCTACTCAGCGGTTTCCTTTCCAAGACAAAATATGAAATGTAGCTGCAGTTTTATACCCACATATTATTAAAATGTGAAAAAAGTTTGCAATTCCAGGCATCGCTAAAAAAAATAATTACAATGCTGGGTTTTCATTCCCCAGCACACATATCCTTCAGTTTCGCATACACAGAAATCAGTTGCACAAGGATTAGTAGCTCTGTAGAGAACTCTTGGTCTTTCTCTGTTTCCAGTAGTCCAAAACCAGGAAGTTCTGTGATAAAACATAAAAATCTTCACATCCTTGTGCTATTTGGTTAAAAAAATATCCTGAGTTTGTTTAAATATTTTTTTTTGTGCAATTATTGGGATGAAAAGCTTCTCCCAAAATGCAGTAAATCAGCTTGCTTCACGGGCATCTCTGCCTTCTGTCACACTGTTGCCCAGGACTGCATCCAAAGGAGCCCGTTTCTTCCGTATGCTGCGTCCCGAAGCAATAAGGTCAGCATATCCCCGCTGATGGGAGAAAGCATAAGCAGAGCGACGGCCAGACATCCCTCGGCGAAAAGCACTCTGCCTTCGCCTCGACTGTTGTTCTTCTGCCATGTATTTCTTGCGGTTCTTCTGAATCTTCATGCATGCAAAGACATTAGTTTATGGGTTAGAAGGGAAAACAGCTTGTTTGCATTTACTGTCTGGGAGACAACCCGATACTTTTTTACATCCCTAAACTGCTTAACAGGAAGGTTCTCCTCTTTAAATTTGACTTTGTTAGAAACAAGAACACATGCAGTGACACGTCGCAGTTTCAGGGAGACTTACTGTATTACTTCGAACTCCATTCTTTTCATTTATCTTTAAATGTCTTTCGTTGAAGCGGACTGAAGATATGTAATTGAAAGCTATTCCTGTGTTCTCATCCTGACACTTCTTTAACATCTTTTTAAACAATACTACCATAATTCTAACTATTTTCAGACCCATATGCTATTTGCCAGCTCGAGGCAAAACAGAAGCAAACAAAACCTGTCCACTATACTGTGACACGTAACAATAGAACTCCGACACAGCCCAAATAAAAACAGAAGTCAGACCATGAGTAGCTTCAAAGTGGGTCTCTGTGGTTTTACAAAGTCACGTGCTCAGCCAAGACAAAGGAGGAATTAGCCCACACGCACCTCTGCATCCCACAGAAGCACACAAGGAAGATACTGGGAAATAAGAACACATCAGTGTCACTCTGCTTTGGACGGCAAAACGTCACAGCACCGGTGGTCACCCAGCTGGCCTTCCGAAAGCCCTGCGGCCACCCTCCCTGGCCACGGGGCCCGAGCCCCAGGCGCAGGCAGTTCTCCCTAGGGAACAGTCACTTATTTGTCTCCAATGTTAGCACCAGTACGGACTCCTGTAAATAAGTACGTGTCAAATTAACCAAAATAACGTCAGACTTTACTCACTTTATCACTTTCTGAAGGCCAAATTGTCAGTGATAAGAAACGCCGTGCCACTACGGGAAGTAAGCAAATAGCAATTGACAAAATGATGGTCAGCCAGAGGTACGGTTGTCTCAGAGCATTTGGAGCAGTTCCTTGCAATAAAAAGAGCAAAAATTAGTTTATGACACCATCGAGTAAACTGGTTCTAGAACACAAATAAGATACTAAAAGCCACAGCTTCTTTCCCGAGGACCTAACATTCAGGTATTCTGTTGTATATCACATCAAGCTTCGATACAGAGACTCTACAGTGAAGAGGGCATCGTAGGCAAGAATTTTGTAAAGCACTTCTATGAACATATCCATATTGGTGTCAAAGCCCTTTGGAGAGTTATGGGAGGCTGCAAGCCAAACTCTTGGCTGAGGTGCACGGCTTTTGTCCTGCTTTAAAGCATGCAAAGCAAGCAAAATTCCTCCCGGTATCCTCGGTACGTATGTGGTCTAGAAGGCAAGAGACATTTAGTAGCCAAACACCCAATCTCATGGAACTTTCTATCAAACTAAGTAGCAGTCATAACTTTATAAACTTCTGAAATGCATAAAGTATTCAGGTAGAGGGAAGTTATAAAAGAAGTCTAAAACATTACTAAAGGTCAAAGAAAAACATTGTATTAGAGACAACTGCCTTTTTTCAATTGGGTTCAGCTTAAAAATGAGAACATAAAATTGAGGGGGTTTGTTACTTGGCGGGGGATATTTAGATCCAAGGCAACATATGAAAGATTTGTCACTAGGAAAAGTAAGAAGCACAGTTTTCCTCAGAAAAAAAATTCCAACTGCCTGCTACTTACACCTCCCTGGACTTCCAGCAAAATCCCAAGGAGCTGCTAAAGCACTCGGCTCTGTCTTACTTTGGGGGTTTACCTCCCGCTGACCAGTTAGAGCAACCTGGCAAACACCTGCCCTGCCAGATCATCACATTCCCTTTCTTTTAAGCTGCCCCACCAATTTTAACTTAGTTGTCATTTGCAGACTCCTACTGCTGGGCAATGCCAAGTTCCAGCTCATTTTCACTGACAGAAAAGAAATACTCCAATAAAGCCCCAAACAGAAACAAAACCCTTCCCAGGAAGTGAATTAGTATTTTACATCGTTTCCTTTCACAGGCACCAGGTTCATGCTGTGACATTTTGGCCCTAGTTTTGCTGTGTGAGACAGGAAGAAGAAACACAAAACACAAGGACTGACCTGTGAACTGAAAGCCAGAAGGAAAGAGAACGTGGATTCCAGCACTGTGCAAGTCAAATGTGACACCAAAGTAAAGTGCAATACTTCCGAATACTGAAAAAGCATTAACGAAAGTCCAGTAAGATGTATCCAAGCCAATCTGAAAGCAAACAAAAGCTCCAAATGAGTTTATTAATTCAAAATAATGTCAACTACTCTGAAGACTGACAGCGTTTTAGTCCAGTCATCTCTCATCCATTACAAGTCAGTCAGAGAGCATCAACAGAGAGAAGGCAAAACGGAGGAGCTTCTCTATATTGTTATGTTTTTAGTAAAAAATTCAGAAAAAATCAGAAACATGACCAGCAGGTGTTTTCAGAGCCACAGAGATCAGGAGGCTAAGCTTACTTGCCTGAAAGTTGACGACAAATACAAGAGAAGATGCTGCTGTGACAGCAAACGACTGGTAATCTGAAGGCGCTTCTCCATCTTGTCCCATAGTTTTAAGGTAAGCTCCATACGGTATGAAGAAGATTATCATTGAAGTTATAGCTCCATGAAGCAAACTTAAAAAGAATTTCTTGTAGTTAAAAAGTAAATCTTTCTGTCCACTAACATACAGTCCAGGGAACCGAAGACTCAATTTGTCGCTCACATCCTTAATAAAAGGGGGGAAAAAAAAAACGTTGCTGCAATTTCTTGTTCTCAGTGTGAGCTTTGAAGAGTAAGAAGCTCAACTACCCAATGTCCCAAAGGCAACGGCAGATTTCTTTTCCCTTCCAAGTAACAGTGTGGGCAGCAGGACTTTGCACAGAGTAATGCATAGAACTAGGAAGAACCAGGTCTGGAGGAGATCTCTCACAAAGCTATCGCATATCCCCTTTCCAGGCTTCTAGATTTTTAGCCCATCATTTGCCAAGACAAGAACATCCGCAGCTGCACAGCTCTTTACAGCTAGGTATTGTGTTCGGCCTTTTCCCTACACTGCGAACAAGCAGAAGATGAGGGCTATCACTGCACGTCCCGCCTTTAAGCCTCTAACAAATACTCAAGCGAGATCTTAATTTGGTACTGGATTTCTTAGCTTTTATCACAATAGAAAGCAGAAACATTTGATTTGCCTAATCAGCAGGTGAGCTCTGTGAAAAAACACGTGGAGAAGGCCAAAAGCACTCATGTCCCACTGAATTAAAGCAAATGCTACACACCAAGACTTCCTGTCAAATACAGTCATTCAAAATTGTTCAGTCCCTACATCTTCAGCTCAGAAGGGTAAGCAAGGAGTATTTTCCCCTGAGTGAAGCCGCCTGTTGCCGTGCTGTGTGAATCGTGTCATGGAACAGAAAGCACTTAGAAATATTTTTAACAAACATAATTAGGACTGAAGACGTGTGAACCGATTAACTCTGGCTATTTCAGTAACCCTCTGCTTATTGTCTCTTGTTACCTCACACACTGGGAAGAGGACTACATTTTTAAAAGCCAAAAACCAAACAAACCCCCCAAAATGCCTTGTACATAAAGCAAAGCAACAGGTTTCAGTGTAATTAAAGACTTGATGTCAGATGCCTTTGGATTCATCTGTTGTTAGCAAGATGGAGAGTACCTGGTCAAATAAGCCAACCAGCAGAACCGGGAGACTAGAATACAATACATTGTACAGCGTGATGAACCAGTCTTCATATGCTGTCTGCAAGAAGAGGAGGAATTTCAGCAGTTAATGATTTCTTTTTGATGACACCTTTTCCTTCCAGTTCCTGAGAAAATTCACACGTGCTCTACTATAGCATTCAATCACCTGTCTCCGTGTTTACCCAAAAGGCAAGCAGCACCTTAGCTCAAAGCTCTGTTCAAACTATTTCCTGCCTGGATAAAGCTGCCCCACTCCTTACAAACCATCAGTGTTGCCTGACCTGGAACACTATCAAAACCAAGCGCCTCACGCTAAGTGTCAGTCTGGTTTATAGCTGCACTTGTGCCGGCGATGAGCACTTGGCATCTCACAGCCAGGTCTGGGACCCCTGGCTTCTTTCTGTGTTCTTTTTTCGCTCTGTCCTAGGCATCCACAGTTTCCATCCCAGCAAACAGCATTAACCTCGGGCAGGGCTGCTTGTCTGTGACTGGCCCTGGCCCTCCACGCTGGTCCGTGCACTGACATCTGGCTGTCTTTTGGTTATGCCCATGGAGATGCATCTCAACTCTTCAAGTCCTTTCAACACAACCTTTCAACGCTAATGATCTTCAAACATTGCCAGTTACAACAAGCACATTTGAAGCCACTCTAGCCAGCAGTTCAAGATAAAAAATTTCAGGCTTGGTTTCCTACTGATACACACACACACCGTCCAACTTCACCATAGGAATATCTTACGTAGCAGGGTTGGGAAAGGTTTCCCAAACTGCTATATAACAATCTCTTCCTCCCCTCCTCCCTGTACAATCACGACACTGACTTGAGCATTCTGAAATCATAACCAACTGCTTAGCTTGTAACTAGCTTAGTAGTTATCAGCTGTTCTCCTGCAGGTATTACTGATGCGCTGGCAGGGGGGTTGGACTAGGTGATCTCCAGAGGTCCCTTCCAACCCTGACCATTCTGTGATTCTATGATAACTTCAGGCGCCCATCACCTCCCAGGTTAAGCCTTTGCTATTCTGCACTGACAAAAAGGAAGATCTGCTTGTTAGTATTACACAGGAGCATGCCTCCTTACCTGGGCAGAAAAGCCATTAAAGAATGAATACCAGACGTGGACTAGTGTAAAAGCAAAGTTTTTGTAGAAAAAATATCTTAAAAACTTGCACATCCTAATGTAAGACCATCGTCCATGGACCAGCAGCAGTCTTTGGAGGTAGCGGAATTGCCCAAAAGAGTAGTCACTTGACATGGCAGCTTGCATCCCTTCTTGACCACTGATTCCGACTCCAATGTGGGCAGCTAAGTTAAGGAAACAAACACCACACGCTATGTTGAACAAAGGGAGAGGAAAAACATGACCAGGGGCAAATCTTCTACCAGTTCCTATTCTTTGCTTCAGGTTCTTCTGCCCCATTTTATTTCTGTATACAGCACAAAAAGCTGCATTAAAGACTAACACAACAGTGCGTAAGCCCTTCTGTGCCCTGTCATTTACTGCTCATGTCTCCACCGATGCTTGGATTCTCTCTCAGTGCTTGTTCCTCAGAACGGATGCTGGGAAACTCGTCCAAGGGAGAACTAAGCGACGAGACAGAGCAAGCAAACCCCTGAACGAACCAGCCAGGCAGTTTACAAACACACTCCTAACAGAAACCACATCCCAGAAGTTCCTTTCTCAGTGGGACTCCTCAGGAAGCAGTTCAAGGAGCACCAGTTGCAATACAGGATGGCTAATGCCTCCAAGCAAGGGGCAGCTACGCTATTGCTTTATTCTTTACATGACACTTTCGTAACCCACAACATGATAGCAGATGTAGTTGAAGTCCCTTCTCAGGGAATGTCTACAGAAAAAGGTAAAATATATCAGCAAAAACCACTAACCATTTCGTAACAGGCTTCCTCAAAAGGGAAAGCACGGGCACAGAAGCTAACAAAACTCAAGTGATGTTAACGTGGGTAATGAAATAGATGGTAGAGTCTTCTGAACAAAGAGTAATAGCGAAGAGACTGCAGAAGGACACTCAGAGGAGATCTTTCCTACCGAGAGAAGTTCTACAGCTGCCTTACTTTTAATCATGTTTACATCATTGGCACCGTCCCCAATTGCCAGAGTAATAGCTTTCTTGTATTTCTTCACAAGCTCGACCACCATGGCTTTCTGCTTCGGAGTCACGCGACAGCAGATCACAGCCCTGCATTCGCAGGCCAAATCAACAAAGTTCTGCTGCTGCTGTTCTTTGTAAGCTTCAGCCCTTCTTCTTTTCTCAGTTTGCTTTTTTTTCTCTTCTGCTGTTCTAGGGAATTTCAGTTTAAGTTTCTTTTTCTTCTTTTTCTTCTCTAGCAGGATTTCATTCTGTGTAACAAAAATATGTTATGTTCCCTTCCACGCTATTTCAAATTGCACTCCAAGTGCCGCCCATAGAACACACAACTTCATTATGCTCCCATCACCTATTTACAGCATTTTAATAAAACGCTCGTGCAGAGGAGTGAACAAAGAGCTACGGAAACGATGAAAAGAATGTACTTGGTGGGATGAACTAAAGCAAAATGCTTGCATTTAGTGTCACAGCACTTCCTGCAGAGTTCAAAGGAATATTTCTTCTAATGGGAACTAATTCACTTTTGAAGCATTCTGGTATTTAAACTTTCCTCTCTCCTATTTCCCCATCTCCTAAAGGAAGCACGACCATGCCCAACACATGTGGAAGTGTCCTACACGTACCCGGATTAGCTCTGGGGCAGTTCAGCTGGAGCAGGAGGTAACAGAGACCTGCAATTTTATCTGTTGCTCCTGCTAGATTACCTTTAGGCATCCCCAGCCTGCTTCCTATGCCTTATACACAGATGTACATTTCTTATGCAAAATAAAGGTTTAGGGCTGGCACACTGAAACGTGGCAGAGGGTCCTCAGCTGTTCACTGGACTTTCTCCTTTACAGGCGGCTGTAAGAGCAGCCCACCAACAGGGTGGGTAACGGTCACTGAATTACCGCCAGTCATCTCTCTGCTAAAAGCTCTTTTCTGCTTTCTAAGCTGCCATGAGAGCACTATATTGCAGGACTGAGCAGGAAACTTGTCTTTTGTTTCTACCCTTTCACTCCCATCTCTCATTTCAAGCCCGATTTCTGTGCCTATGCTGAAGCCATGCATTCTGTAGCGCTGGCAGTATCTCTCTCTTTTTTTTTTCCATTAGACCAGACTCCCCAGGAAGAACAAAGACGCTGAAAATCAGACTCTGCTTTTGCAGGGGCTTGGCTTTACTTTGATAGCAGCTACCAGGGTGACTTGAAAGGCCCAAGAAATACCTTATTTTATTGAGCACTATTTTCAACCTTCAAAACCAAAAATATTTCTGAACATAAATATCAAACACGCGTTCCACTGGCAGCACAATGGCTGAGGAATTTTCATTGCTTGGTTTAGCAAAGCAGACATATGAAGAGAGTCCTCAGTGAAGGACACTGTGACTTGGTGGTACCCCCAAAATCTCAAATACACAGGAGAGTATCTTTTGTACATACCAACCAGGAGCCTGTGATTATTAAAGCACGATCTCTGCTACCCTGGAAGAAGGGCTCATTCATTCTTAGAGAAGAATGTGTACTTGATCCAGCTCTGTTCCTCTGGTTTTCCAACCTAGTTTGAAGAAGAGCACTGGAAAGAGAGGTGGATGCTAGTACAAAAATGTCAAGGATAAACTTTAAGCTAGATCAGTCCCGGACTGAGAATCTGCAAGAAAGAAATGCAGTACATGCTGCAAGGACTTTTTTTGCCATATATTAGGTGATGTTCTAAGCAGTGCCAGAGCAACAGTGCAAAGAGGATCACACTGGTTTGATATCCTTGCTATTCTGCAAATAAGGAAAAATTTGGAAAAACAGGTCAGGAATAGTTGTGACATTGTTACAAGGCCCCAGTTCTTCTCCCATCCCCATGTTGTTTTTCCTTGGGTCTAACCATTTTGACAACTCCTTTATGATTAAGCGCTGAACACCTTGTGATCCATTGTGGTTTTATAGCATAGGTCTGTACTGTGTACAGGACTGTGGGACAGGATGAAAGACCAGCTGGAGTAATGCTGGAGTTCAGGGACAGGTAGTGAGAGCAAAACCTGGCAACTACTCAAGATCTGGACTAGGGAGAGACCTGCTTAGCCCACTCCAGGTGGGCTCCAGACTTGTCTGAACTACAGGACAAATTTAATGTCAGTAGTTGTTGACCTAGAACATATAAACTCCTGCAAACAGGGTATCACCACCTTTATGCACAATGATGTGGTTACCGTGTAAAATTACACTTCTATAAAAAGCAAAGAAACAGACAATGTACAGCTGATCAACCACCAAGAAATACTGTCCAGTCATTGAAGAGTCACTGTGGGATAAACCAGTATTACTGCTGGGTTAATTTTAAAAATGGAGTGGTTTTAATTCCCACAAAAGAAATCCTTTGTGCTTTTCACTTGCCTGATATCTTCTCCATAGCAGATTGTTGTTTCATCTGTTAACAGTTCACAAGAAAATCCAATATTTTCAGCAGTTTCTACAATAAAAAAGTAAGAGAGGAAAGTATTTACCAAAAGTTCTGTCATGAGTAACTGTTGGGAGCAGCCAGAATTATCCGAAGTCCTCTTAAGTAATTTTTGAAGTTATATTTCAGTATGAGAAGGTCCCTTCCATTACCACAGTATGGATGAACAGGGAAAAAAAATCATACATAGCACGGAGAAGCTGGGGGAACGCTTGTTAATTATTTGTCATACAACAACTGTGTGGCAATGAAGGTGCAGTGGGTGATGGACTTAAATTCAGCAATGGGGAATTCTATTTCCTATGCAACATTTCCTACGAAATGTACGTTACTGTGGTAAAATGCATTGTCACAAGATGTTTTGAGTGCAAAAACTGTTAGTGGCCTGGAACAGTCTATCAATTCATGGAAGAAAGATCTACCGGGGCATATTTACCTTCATGGTAGAGATGCTGTCTCCATGTCAGAGAGCCGTTACACCAAAGGCACTGCAAGAATCCACCACAGGGTACGCCACACTGTCTTGCCCTGCCCACTCTGGACAGTCTGAACCAAGGCTGCTGCCAGCGTCAGAGAGATGCTGGTGTGGCTGCACCTCCCTCCAGGCTGTAGTACAGCCATTCTTACTTACAAATTTCATGTCTTTTTTTGAACTGACTTAACAAAATGTGTGGCCAGGCTGCAGACTAGCAACTAGCAAAAGAAAAACAAATCAGTCTCTGTCAGGAGCACTTGTGCTTATTTGAAAAGTAAATTTTCACTGTAAAAAGACAAGTTTGGCCTCAGAGCAAGCCTGGTGTTAAAAGCCAGTTGTCCTGCATTTGCTTTGCATTGGGAAAAGCAGTAGCTGGGTATTTCCCTGCAGAAGACAGTCACAAAATCAGTCATGTAGGCTGATCTGTTGGGGGAACAGAGGTAACACAGAAGGCCATCCAGGAATTCTGGACTGGGAACGGCTGGGATGAAATTCCGCATGTTGTAGAAATTCCCCCAGTTTTTATTTAAATGGACTTTCATACTAAGCTTTTCTAGAAACATAGGCTTTATTTCTAGTCTGCATTTGTCCCAGTTTATCTTCTAGCCCGTATCCTGTTTTTACTAGCTCTTTGGCTGTAGGTAAACCCACCTTTTTTGTCACCAGTAAGCACCCATATTTTAATGTTTGCTTTTAAAAGTCTGGAAATAGTTTCTGGAACTCCATCCTGTAGTTTGTCTTCAATAGCTGTTGCACCAAGCAGCTGGAAGATATATGAAATGTAGGTATTTAGGAGGATAAACATGTACAGAAAACTGATTCATTTTCAGTAGAGAATGAAACTATTCTGGATATGTCTTCAAGACAAGGTACAGCTCAAGCTAAGAATTCGGTGAAGACAAACTCTTGCATATAGAAGTGACCACACTGAAATACACGTGCTAAATACATTTCACTTCATTCTCTTAAACTCTAAAATTTGGCTTGGCTCTAAAGCCAATAAAATACTGAAAAGATCTAAATAAAAATGTCCCGATAAACAAGGATAATTTATTTTCAAAAAGATCTGTTTCTTCTTATATAACAATAAAAGTACACTAAAAAATTAAAGCTTGACTTACAATCAAGTTTTTTTCTATTTCCTCATATACTTTGTCCAGAGCTTCATCACGATTAGTTGTAGCTACACTGGCCTCCACAAGTTTTTTATTCCATGCTTCAAATTCATCATGACTAATGTCTCTATAGCACAGGCAGAGTGTCCTAAGAGTTTCGTTTGCAAAAATCTGGAAAATTAAAAAATGTATCCACGAAACAACTCTCTTGATTTGCAATCCAAACGTAAGAGAGATCAGAAGCATTTGGTAAGTCTGATAAAACAAATCTGACTGCGCAATGAGTCCTGGGTATTTCAGAAATGCCCAAAATTACATTATAGCTGACAAGGCAGTCTGAGCCGAAAGACTGAAGAGGTGACAAACAGAAGAGAGTGTAGTGATCTGGAATACTGATAACTATAAAACAAGCGCATCTGGCAAAATTTAAGTTCACTTCTCGTGAAAGGACAATTAATCCATTTTTAAGAACATGCAGGAAAAGTTATATTGCTTTGATTATTTCTCAGGTTTGCGATGACTTGTAGAACCAATTATAGGTCTGCATTTGTTTCAATAGCTTAGGAAAAGGAAAGTAATAAAATTAGATTATAGTCAGAAATAAACGATTTTTAATTTAAAAATGGCATATAAAATACAAACATACATCTAGTGCTTCTTGTGTAGCTTCTTTCTTTAGATTCCTTGGGTGCAACCGTTCATAAATTACTGTATCAGCCCCTTTACAATATAGCCTGATATTTCCACGTGATTCTCTTACTGTGGAGTAAAATATGAGAGGTGGGACAAAACGTTAGCATACATTCAAATAAAGGAATAGTTTCAGATTAGATTTTTCAGTCTACTGCTGTTAAATACCAAAACTACAAGACCATGTTTCTTCTTCATCATCTCTAACATTGTTCAATTAAGTAACTTGGTTGACAAGAGCATCTCCTCTTCTCTTTCATGACAGGAGAGGATATTTAAACTCCCAAGGATTACGTTTTTGATAATGGTTCGTATAGTATTAACAACTCACTTGTCCGCAGGAGCTGGGCAGACACATACGCTAGAGGTACGATGCACCAGAATTATAGCCTTTAAAACAACAGAACTCCAGCTGATTCAGGACTGACGACTTTGAAGATCGTTAAAATCAAAACTAAAGAGCTATTTATATATCTCAACCAGCATACCTAGTATTCCAAAAGCTAGAGGAACATACAACTTGTTTGTTCTTTGGGGAGGAAGGGGAAGAAATCATCTTTGCAGCATTTCTCCAAGCTTCTACTAAAGGCACCCAAGATTGTCTTCAGCAGAGGCCACGCCTGAACACCAGGACTGTCCAGAGCTACATGGAGTAAAATCTATCACAGGACTGTGTGTTACACAGCCGTAATTGTTGACTTCAACGTCCCTCGCACATACTTTTTCACCCATGAAATACAAGTGAGCTTTTCTGTAAAGGTTGTTCGTAATCAGCTTACCAATGACAGACATCCGTTTTCTGTCACTGTTGAAATCCAAGATAGCAAGGACATCATAAGTTCTTTCAATTCCCATTTCACTTATAGTGATAGTATTTTGTGTTCGTGAAAGAAAAACATAGCCAAAGTTTCTGGCTGCCGTAACCAGGGCCCCTTCATCTGGGGAAGCTGCTTGATAATTGAGCTGACCTGTATCATTGAAAGAGTGAAAAGAAGAGAAAGCCAGGATACACCTGAGCATTACAGGGGCACTTGGACATCACAGCTAAAAAATACACGCCCACTCTTTAGAGTGACTGAGAGCAAAAACTTCACACCCACTCTTTAGAGTGACTGAGAGCCGGGCATGCAAAGTCCTTTCCCTTTCTGAATTGGGGTCTAATACGTTGCTGCAGCACCCGAGAGCAGTGCACACAGAGGAGAGGCACTAGGGACACCCCACACACGCACCTTTTTATTACATGTACTTTCCAAATGGGATTAGTCACTGAACCCCACTCCCTCCAGGTATAAAAGCAAAAACTGTAACTTCTGTCTCAAAACAAATAAAACTTAAATATCTTGCTTTCTCAATAAATTTTCAAAGGGAGCTCCAAAAGATAAACCCTTGGCCACAGACACCAATGTAACAGAGTGGAAAGCAACCCTGAGAACATTAGTAGGAGGAGAAAGTAAGGACAGGAGCCTGCCTGTTTCACAGAGATCTCACAACGCAGAGAGCAAAGCAATTATTACTCTTCAGTGTTTTAATTGAATCTTCCAACCTTATTTTTCACATTCATGAATTCTTCAATTGCGGTTCACCTCTAAATTTAGTTTCCGTCACATTGTTGTTATTATTTTTGCTGCCAATACTCTTAGGACAGACGTACATGATTTGTAGACGTCTATGGGGCTGTGAGTCAAGGAGTAAGAGCATGAAACCCTCATGCTGAAAACACTTGTTTTTCCACACTGAAAACAAGTCTCCAAATGCATCGGTACTTCCACGTACGTATGTGGAGCCAGAGACTATGCTAGTATCATTATAATTTTATTTGAGGTTCAGGCTTTTGAGAATTTAAAGACATATTTGAACAGAGAGAAGACCCGTAACACGAAAACACAAGACCTCTGTACAAACTGTTCTCTCACCTTTCTAAATCTGCTGTTATTTAAGACGTGCATTTGCCACAACTGTGACTATCATAAAGACAGTCCTCCTTCCATAAAGGGTCAGGTCTTCCCTGCCCATGGCAGGGGGGTTGGAACTCGATGATCTTCAAGGTCCCTTCCAACCTAAACCATTCTATAATTCTGTTCTATGATTCTATCAATCCAGCACAGGCAATAGCATCGGCTCTTGCTTTTGTTTAATTTAAGAGCAGCCTAACACTCCTTCTCACTTATGGGATTGTCCTTACTTTTGGACCTCTCCCTTGTGCAGCTGGATTTGAATAACTGTTTCCCCTTACACAAGAAAACCACCCAAAAAACACACTCACCATCAGAACTGTCAGCCATGACTGTGTGACAAATGGCAAGCAGAAAAAAGAACTTTCGAATTTCTGGCTCCTTTCCAGATTTTATTTGCTCTATCAGATAGTGGTCATAGAATGAGAACTTTCCGTCTGCGTACATGTTCCAGCTGAAATTCACCTGCTGCTCAAAAAAACAGAAGAAGAGAGAGTCTGAGTTATCTCATGTGCGACTGCTTTGTGCCGCCCTGCATCTCGTCATACTTTGGCAAGGGAACGTTCCCGTAGGGACTTCAGTGCCAGATCAGACCGACCTACCTCTGGGTGGCTCTGAAGCTGCCCTGCTCCATCCCGGCAGTCTCCTGCAACGCAAGCACCATCAGTTAGAGGGAACAAGAGAAAACAACAAAGCTTTTACAAGTCATTCACAAAGTAAAAAATATATAGAATAGCTACTGCACTAGAATAGCTCAGATTTTAAAAAAAAGCAAATTCATGAGCAGCTGCAGTACTTTTGTGTACTGGTGACACCAAAGCAAGTATAAGGAAAAAAAAAAAAAAGCATGGGGTGGAATTGTCATAAAACATCCATGTCGGCTTAACACAGCTTTCACTGTCAGGAATTCCTCATCTCTCTTCAGAGGTAGGATGTTTAAAAAGCACATGGCGTTAGCATTCTGCAGCCTGCGTTATTTGAACCCACCAAACAATAGTTTTGGAGCACATATGGGCTAAATTGCAGAAGTTCAGTTGAAACCACAGTTTCAGAGCTCCTTTGCTAGCCATGGTATTCACAACAGGGTGCAGCAGTGTGGCACAGACTTACCATATCTCTGGCCGTTTATGCAACATTTTTTAAACGTCATGATGTTCTGTGTAAGAGTTCCCGTCTTATCAGAGAAGATGTAGTGGATCTGCCCCAGCTGCTCGTTCAGCGTGGTGGTTCTGGCCTTCGCAGGCGTGTCCTTCTCAGGGTAATACATTTGCAGGTCCCAGTTTATAAAATAGCTTTGGCCCAAACGAATCACTTCAACGCTAAATGAAATAAAATGAATGTTCTCACTCCGTGCTGCATTTCAGATTTCAAAATCATGACATATTATCAGATCCAGGGGACTCTGACTACTTTCCAGGACTCAAATTGCTCAGAGAGCCACAAGCTTAACACAAAACAATTCCATTTACCAGCACGTTACAGAGCACCATCACTCCTACACAGGCCACTCAGACTGATGTTGGACCACACAGCTCAGCGTCAACAACACTGCAGTAACAGGCGGAAAGCCTCTATGGCCTTATCAAGCAAAAAGTATTGATGGCACTGCTCCCATAACTAATAGAAATCCCCCTTGGGAATAGTGTTTTAAGTACAATTTGGAGAAAAGCAGGTAGAAGGTTGGAGGACTTCAAATATGTTGCAGATAGGTTAATCAAAGGCAAAATTATTCATACTTCATGGAGCAGTAAGGCCTCTCTTTTGAGGAATACATCTGGAAAATATTATTTTTCTATTTTATTTTTTTTCCAAGTAGTTTCCTTCATGCACTGTGACTGCAGAATTAGACTGAGAAGTTAAATACTAGCATGATCAAGTCTCCCATTTTGCCAGAGATCATTGCTTGGGAGAATTTTTTCCTTAGTCAAAGTATAGAGCGGATATGCTTAATAGCGTAAGAAAAGCTCGGTATCTTTAAATTCTGAGTCAAAGATCCGTGGTGTTGATTTTATATTAAAGCAATACAGATCACTTTCTTGTAAAATGTCAGCGAAAAAGGTGAGTGTATGCAATGTCTTTTCAGTACGACAAAGAATTAATGTATTTTCCAATCCAATGTGAAGCTGCATTTGTTACCACCAATGTGAAATTAAATCGACTCACCATTAATCTGTAAATTAAGTAATTCAACCCTATCACCAGTTCAGCTATTAAAGGCCAAGGTATTTACCTACCTCACATAGAGGGAAATGGGAACCATGGTGTTCAGAACAATGATATATCCCCAAAAGTTAAGGAAGCCACGATACGGAGGACTGAAGTCTTGTGCATCGTAGAGGTACCAAGACGAGTTGCCAATCTGCTGCTCCCAGTAAGTGTGCCCAATGGCAAGGCCAGCCGACAGAAGGATGAGGACGACAAAAATCTACAGTGTACACAGAGTGGCTTGTGACACTTCAGAAACATTTGCTCCACTTAAATTCCAAATCTCCACGTTCAAAATAGAATATTACATGTATTTCTAAGTAACAAGAAGGGGAGGAGCAAAGCTTTCCCACAAAATTATCTCTTCAAATAATTTTAGCCTATTCCCAAAGCATCATTTTCATGTTTTTATGTTTATTTAAGCAGGCAGCAAACAGGGCACGTGAACATGCTCAGAGCAGGGGCAGAAGAACCACAGTCGTGCTGAGATAAGTGCCTCTGCCAGCCAACAGGCCAGCCCCTCTCCCCTCCTTCCCCGTCCCAGGGAATCACACTCAGTAGCGTGCGGGTTGTAGGGCAGCAGGCATTCCTCATACACACACCCCACGGGTGCCAACCAAGGACAAGACCCACAGGTATCGAACTTTCCAGGCTGAACAGACCTCCGGACCAGGCCCTGGGCCCTCAGGTCTGTCCGGCAGTTTAGCGCAGACAAGCAGAAGCACCTGCAACACTGGGTTTGAAGCACTTCTCTGCATCATGTAGGCTGCCCTACGCCTGCACCTTAGGGTCGCAGATTCCGCCAACAGCGAGGCACCTTTTTTAGATTTCCTCCTACTTCATCCCAACTCATCAGGTCAAAACAAAGTGGAAACATACTTATTACACCAAAAGAAAAAAAAAGTTTCTTAACTTTGCATTCACTATATTCACTTAAAAGTGAACTGAAACATCTGAATTTTAAACAAAAAGGCTTACAGTATAAACCATGTAATTCATAAGGGAGTCAATCTTTGTCCTTTTAAATCTTGTCTTTCCACTATTTTTCATTATTTTTGTATCAGCACCTAAAAATTAAAAAAGAAGGAAAGATATAATACACAAACAAATGCTAGTATTACTATTTTACAAAACTGAGACATAAAATACAGTCATTTTTTACAAGATAAAGATGTCATTTCACTCTATAGGGTATGCTTTTAGTTGGTAAGTATTACACATTCAATTCATAAATACCTGCAAATATGACCATTCCATGGCAAAAGTCTGTATTCCTGATTTTACATCCACGTAACAAAATCTTATCAGCATCCAGTGAATAACTCATGTTTCTCCAGAATAATGTTCCTGCAAACTTATCCAGTCGGTTATTAGGTTCTTCACATTCGATCAGACCTAAAAATTTGGAGGAGAGTATGCTTAATATACAACAGTTAAATAAAAATGCATTGATTTGTACCCACCGTGGAAGTAGTTTTACTTCATGAGGTTGTTCTTTCGAGAAAACAAGTGTTCTGAATAAACAATTTCTTTGACATTTAGAGTGTAAAAATATTCACTGTTGTATTGCTGATATTTTAAATACGGTATCTTAAGGTGGTATTTTGGTTTCCAGATAGAAATAGCAGAAAAAATTCATTTCTGCACCAAGACCAGTACACACAGCATTTACTGCCAAATAGGGCACTTTTTGTTCCTCTTTACTTTTAATACATCTCAAGTTTTAACAAGGGCCTGCCTCCAAGAGTGGATGTCTCTCTGCATCTTCCACTCTAGCCATGAACGTAGTGTTCAGTTCATTTTGCCATGGAAGACTTGCTAGCAATGATCCCACAAGGGGAAGACAACCCTCATGCAACACGTTGCTACAGATATGCATTGCCACTGTGTATTGCTACGCTGTGCACATACCTGAATATCGCAGCTGAAAAAGTGACACTCTACTTTAACTCTTAGGACTTGCCTTATTCCCACTGCCTTCTTTGTGACTGGCACTTGATGCTAGATATTTGCATTTCCATCCCCAAAACTAAGCTCATCCTAGAATTTTGGTTCATGCCAGCTGTGAAACTGTGTTTCGGGAATAAATAACTAAGTGTAAATGTCAGCGTAAATACTGATTGCTACAGAGGAACACAGAATGGCAGTTTCAGGCCAAAACACTGCTGTCTCTAGCCCTGAACCCTGTCTCTCATCGAGACTGGTGAATGTGCAAGGAAGAGTAAAATTAGAGGCACAGGCCACTGACACAGCTTCGGTCTCGCAGCACACTGCAGCAAACAGACTTCCTGAACCACAGCCGATGTCTTTGTGGGCATATAAATTTTCTCAAGAGATGTTCTTTGAAAGCACAAACTTTTTTCATCCACAACATCCTTTGGCAAACTATGAATTTTAGCTTAACTACCTATTGTGTGAAAAAGCATCTCCCTTCTGTTTATTTTGAACTTGTCAGTTGCTCATTTCACTTCGCGTTCCTCAGTTCTCATACTGGGGGAAACCAGGAGCAGTCCCTACTTGCTTACTTCTCCATGTCACTCCGTTGTAAGTTTGGGTTTTTTCTTTTTTTTTTAAGCATTTGCAATTTTAGGATTGCTAAAAAATCCAGCTTGAGATAAAACTGTGTCAGATCTCGGTAAGAGAAGGGATTCCTGCCCTTCAAGTTTCCACAACATGCACAGAAAGCAGCTAGATCATAACGATAAATATGAAAAGGACAACACAAGATACTTTCCGGATCCAATCCCAACAGCAAACATACTTTTTTCCAAAGAAAACAGGCAGGCAAACACTAATAAAGGGCTCCATCCTCTCTACTTAGTGTGCTGTAGCTCATTCATGGCAAAGGTCTCATCTTCAGACAGACTATATTTTGCTCAGCAGTACAATTTCCTTGTGCAATTTGCTCACGCTGCCTCGTGACAAAAGCCAGGAAGCCACTAACCCCAGAATCACAAGCACCATTGGCAACGCTTTCATCCCCACCCACGTTTTATTTACTTGTACTGTTAACTGAGCAATGTTTGAATAGTTGTAAGAATGTAACTGTACAAACCATTGAAGTCTGCCATCGCACTTTCCTCTTGAAGATATCTGTGTGTTACCTCAAGGGCCATTTTGAATTTTAAGTTAGTCTCACTAAGAAGAAAGGATAAAAAGGTCATTTTACTAAAAACGTGGATACAGGAAAGAAGTTTGAACACAATTAAATTAAACAAATCAATACGCCATAGGTACCAACCTCGTACTTTGAAGCACCGGCAAAGCCATGCACTTGCACGGACACGCAGCATTTGTGACCCAGGTGACTACCTTTCACTGGCTGCTCGTCCTCACAAGCGAAACCCTACCGCTTTACCTCTGCTCACTCTAGGTAAGGGAGGCTTCTCACCATCACTCTTTTACTAATGCAATCATTAAGTTTGAAGTAATGCTTCTTTGAAAGCAATATTTAATAACTGATACTGTTAAAAGCTCCCATAGAGAACAAACCTTTCGCAACACAGATACTTGTTTTGCATGAAGTTACCACTTTTGAGATTACTAAAGGTTGAGTGAGGAATACACTGCTCACTCAGAAAAACTAACGTTTCACCTCATTAGGTGGAGCCCACATCATTACAGACCTTTTTAAAGGAATCCACAACTAGCTTTTCTGACAATATGAACTAAAAAACATTTACAAAGCAATGTGACAGACAGTAAGATTTACGCTATCTAAGCAGTTTCTGTGAAAAACTTCCCCAGAAAAAGATGTATTTTTGTTTTCCCACTCTGACAAGAATAAGAAGAGTTTAAAATAATAGAAAAGTCCAGGTTGGAAGAGACCTCTGGTAATCAACAGTCCATCCTCCTTTTGGAAGCAGGACCGTAGACGAGGCTACCCAGGGCTCTGCCAAGCCAAGCCTTGACTGTTTCCAGTGACAGAAATTCCACCACTTCTCTGGGCAACCGATTCCAATGGTAAAAATTATCCACCATGAGAACAATTATTCTTGAATGCAGACAGAATTGCCTCTGAAGCAACTTGTATCCCATTGCTTCTTCTCCTGTCAATGTGCATCCTTGTGAAGAAAGTATCTTCTCTGTAACTATCTTTGAGATACTGGAAGACTCATTAAATCACCCTTCTCTTCTCCAGGCTGAATAAATCCAAGTCCTTCACCCTTTCTTCAGACATCATGTTCACCAACACTTCAGACATCTTTGTGGCACTCCAGTGGACCCTCACCAATTTTTAATGATCCTTGAATTGCGGGAATCAAAAACTGGACACAGTTCTCTGGGTGTGGCTTAACAAGTGATAAGCAGAGTTTGAAATACACACTTCTACCAGTAAGCCAAAATTAAGCAGCGTTTGAAATACACACTTTTACCAGTAAGACAAAATTAAATCCAAGAAATCCTTAAATAGAGCCTTACCCATCTAGTTCAGCTGTCTCTACATAGCAGAGACTGTTTGGTTCTGAGCTGGATAGCAGCAAAATATCAGCCTATAAAAACAAATAAACAAGCATCAGATAAATCCAAGTCAAGATTCATACAGAACTCTGTACAAACATAAAACAAATGTATCTCAAGCACTTACAGGAACGAAAGTATTTTTCTTCAGACGAATGATATCACCAACTTTAATATCTTTCCATTTTGTGTTTTTGAACCTAATATCAAGATAGTTTAATAATTATTACTATTTAATCTAGAACACTATGCACTCTATAATTCTTGAAATACTGAACTTTCCTTATGGTAAGGTGTGTTTTTTCTTTTTGTAAACTGTGATTTAGTTGAGGGCCTATAACTTAGAAGTCAACCTACCTCTTCTCTTCCCTCTTCACCTATATATGATTTTCCATCCTTCTTGACAAAGAGGTTGCTCTTAGCACAGATTTAGTGCCACAGAATTAAGTTTAAATTACTCCTTTGGGCAATTCTTTTCCATTTTCAATTAGCCTTTCACACAGACGGTAAAGAACAAAAAGCTGAACTTTCCCTATCATCTATGGTTTAAGATCTGTGATGAAACTTAGTAACACGGCAACAAACATGACTTACAAAGTTAAGAAGGGAACAGTACAAACCTTCCATCCCTGATGACTTCGCATGTCCTATTATTAACCTCTTTGTCCATCCTGTGACGAGTCTGAAAACGAGGAGTAGAGAATGTACTGTGTATCACAATTAAAGAAATGAACTATACTGTTTTCTTTTGCTTTTCATATTAACAAAATATGTTTCTTACAATGTCATCCACTAGGTCTTTGACTGCAGTTATTCCCAGCACCAAGAGTAAGGGCACCAGTGTTGTATACCATGACAGGGTAGTTATTTGGGGAATCGACTACGAAAGACAAATAAAAACAGTTCAATACAGGATTATCCATCAAGCTCAATTCAGAGGCATTTAATAGTGGTCTGACTATAACATAAGAAAGAAACCCAACACAGCAGAGGGAGAATTTTAAGTCAGATTGTGAAGATGAGCAAGACTCTCGGGGAAGAGTTTGACCATGCTGCCCTCCCTCAGCATCGGCTTCTCTTTAACAATTGTAGTTGCTCATATTTTTGTTGGTGCTTCTGATTCACGAGTGGAACTTAAGGCCATCGTGTTTTACAGAGTAATAAGCAAAAGAATCATCTCTTCCCCATGAAATCCATGAACTTTGCAACTAGCTCATCCTGGCTAATACAAAGCTAGGGTAGGTTGTTCCAGATTTGTGTTAAATGGGCTTAGTTTCTGTAGTAGTTCAGGTACAGTCCCTTACAAAGTACCCTGCAATTTCCTGATAGGATAGCACTGAATTGTGTCATAAGTATTATTCAGCTCAGTAGATTAGCACCTCAAATTCACTTCACAGTTAGTATTCTCTCTGTCTTTCTTACCTGCAAAATAAGAAGAACAAGGAAATAGAAGTTGGCTGCTCTTTTAAACTGTTCGAACAGATTCAGTGGTAAAAAAGTGATAGGGTTGTACTTGTACGTCTTAATCGCATTTCCCTGTTGAAGAAAACCAAATGTCATTCACAACAGCAGATTCTTCTTACATTACAAATGTACAATACATATTTCTGAGTAAAGCATTTTACTAGTGAAATCTTTCCTATGAACTTTGTTAGATATGTACCTTTCCTCAACAGTTTAAGGTGGGTCAGTGTCTTAATGAAACAAGGCAAAAAAGGTCTGTTTCACTGACATTAACATACCCCAAAAGGCATCTCAGACCGAAGCTTTAGCTACACCAAGGGCTACAGGGCATTGCACAGTCCCAGCGTGGAAAGGTTAGAGCCTCTCCCCAGGTAAACGACACAGCGCACATGGCACTGCCAGATGAGCAGAGAGAAGGGGAGGAAACATCAGTGCTCTCCTCCTCCTAGGCAATCTTCTCTGTAATGCCTTTGCTAAGTACGTGACATCACTATCAGGGATATAATTGGTCTCAGGCATCAAACTACAAATAATGAATCCAGATACAAAGGACTGTTAATTAGACTTATTCAGGAGAGACCTCAGATCCAGCAAAGGCAACTCTCATGAGTGCCAGTCCCTACTTAGTCCAAGCATGAAGGATTTCCATTTGAATAACTCCGGTTGTGGAAGTTTTACTATTAAATGTTCATACTCGTGCATGAGATAATCCAAACTGCCTCAAGTCTGCAAGGCAGGTATCTCTGTAGGTACAAGGGAACCACATGAGCCAATGCGTCACAGATAAAGCCGGACAGTCCGCATGTAACCCCACAGTCCAAGCCTCTGCCACTCGCAATCAGCACCACATACAAGCCCCGCAGCTTTATTACTTTGAAAAGTTAAAAAAAATACGAACAGGGGAAAAAAATGCAACCTTCTGTCTTTACAAATGAGATAGAAATGTCTCCTTTATCGTAATTAGGTGGATTTAGAATGACACTGTTTAAATGACTAGACATTCCCAAATGTCTATTTTTAAGACTACCCCAGTCTAGCTTAATCAGGATATTGCTTAATATCGCACTGAGACAGACTTCTTATATGAAAGATGACACCTATGCAGATGTTTGCAACAGCCGCAGCTGAGCAGATAAAGCTTGGAATTTGGACTGAGGACACCTGGCTCCTAATTCTCTATCTCATCTTAATCAAGACTCTTGATACCTTGATTTTCCATTCACAAACCCAAAACCAGTTACACTTCCCCATCTTTGTTGAAAATCCTAAGGAAGTGTTAATTGTGGCTTTTACACTAATCATCAGTGGTTTGAAAGATCTTACAGAGATTAAGAAAGTATTCACCCTGACAAGTACTATTAGCACGTGATTGAGATAAAGAAAACTTACGGCATATTTGCTTTTTTTGAAGAACAGAAATACAGTTCTCTTAAACTGGGGCTGCTCATAGAAGCGTGGATCATTTGCTTTAATTTGCCAGCTGCAGTCTGGAAGAGACAAGGCAAAATGGGTCAACACCTGATATAAACACGAGGGAACAAATCCACCAGTTTCAGGTTTGCTCTCAAATGCCATCTTTTAAAGGTTCTTTCAGTTGAAACAAGACTGGTACCTGCTTGTTAGTACATAGTCTAAAAAAAAGGTTTTCAAGAAGTTTCCAGGATATTTGTCTTTATTAACAATTAAAATATAATCTGAGGTAGGACAAAGTAGTGATTAACAATTTGGAAGTTCTATGAGAAACTGAAAACCTATCAGAGTAACATTTATTCATGTTAAATTCCTTCATTCTCCTCTTTTGGTTTGCTTTTGTTACACCTGTGAAGCACTGAGCACCCAAAACAGGGCTTCTCAGTCTTTCTAGAAATGAAAAGGTCCACTCAACTTTTGAAAACAATCATTTCATATAACCGTACTGTGCAACGCTTTTTATTTACAACTATAAAAAAAGTAAAAATCTGAAGTGCTCTTTTTATGTCTTCAATCATCAATTTCAGTTGATTGCTTGAAAACTCAGAAATATGAATTACATTTTGCGTTAAAATTTAACAAAACTAAACAACCAAAGTCTGTAAGAACCTTCTGAAGTTTTGGACCATAAGCTGATAAAATTGCTTACAAAGCAGCTGAGCAATCTTGCCTCCTCCTGTCATCTTCAGTATTTAGCATTTAAAACCTGACATACAGCCTCCCTAAGGAAAAAGCTTCTCGAGGACTTGCTAACAAACCATCCACCTCCACCTGAAGGCCCCTATCCTTAATCTAAGGCCGGTGAAGTCCGCCTTTAAATGGGGTTCACCTAGGACCTAAGTAGCTTTTGGCCAACCACTATTTACTGCCAGAATGACTCCTGCTGTCAAGTTATTTTCCATGCCCCCTCTTTCACAGGCTACCTCTTTCCCTCCAAGATCCTTCAGATCCCTTTCCTGCCCTCAAGCCTGCATCACAGATAGCCCTGTTAATCCTGCTACCCACACCCACAAGTTCAGGCCCTGCCCACATCAAAGCAACTCCCCGCTGAACTCCTTCAGCAAGTTTTTAAGCCGCCTGTTGGAGCGCTTTGCCTGCCTGGGAAGGATGAGGCAGACAGTATTTTGAAATCCAGCTTTCCTGACTCATCAGCCAAGTACTTCCCCCTTTTCTCCAGCCCACAGTAATTGTCCTTAATGGGTGTTCTCTCTGGTTTCATGGCATTCTGGTGACCTAAGTGCACCCAGCCCTGGATGGGCAGAGGCTGGAGTGGGGACTGGCAGGGCTGCCAGGGACTCAAGGGGCTGCTGTGAGGGCCCGCCGTAAGGTAGTCATGCCTGAGAAGGCTAACTAAGACTTAAAACCTCAAATCTAGGCACAAAGCCACCTTTTTTTTTCCCACCCAACACATAAAGCAAGTTCACGTTTGACGTATCTGGGATCTTTACTGTGACTATACAACTTTCATTTCCAGCATGCTGGTTGAAAGCTGAGAAGATAATAGAGAAATATTTATCTTGCTGTAGCACTTGTATTAAAGATTGCACAAATGAAAACATACAGCAGATGATGACGATACATTGTGCATCCTGGTCAGGGCTTACACAGCTGCCTTACATAAAATTTACACAAAAATTACTGGAGGACCAGGTTTTGGTTTAAAAGAAGATAAGCATTACTGAAGTGCACAAATTGAGAAAGTCATTAAATTTTGTCAAAATGACAGGACTGAAGAAAATTGTAAACATGTCTTCAAGAACATTTCTTCACCACATTGCAGTGTTGATAAAACCTTAGCACCCCAGACGGAAAACTAGCAAATTAAGTCTTAAATAAAACCTGCAGGAAGGAAGCGCCCCAAAATTACTACAAACTGCTTAGAAGTGATATTAGTAGCTAAAATTTGGGAAGCTGCATCAGTATTCATCATCTCTAAAGGAACAGAAAGGGAAAACTGTCTTTGTTAAGGGGAAAAAATAAGAAGCCAAAAGGATGACATTTTTGTAGCACTACCTGAATATAATTAGCTATTGAACCAGTCAGCAGATTCTACAAATTCTGCAATTTATGCCAGAAAATAATATATTATCCAGAAAATGCAGGCAAATAGGATTTTAAAAAGACCCCCCAAAAAAACCCAAAAAACCCAAAGGGTCTAAAGAGGAAAAAAAAAATTGGCAAAGTTTGTCAATTGCTTACAAGCTCTTTGAGAGGGTAGGGCTGTGCCAACCTCACGGGGCTCAACCAGGCAAAGTGCAGGGTCCTGCATGTGGGTCGGGACAATCCCCAGCACAAATCCAGGCTGGAGAATGGATGGAGAGCAGCCCTGAGGAGAAGGGCCTGGGGGTGTTGGTGGATGAGAAGCTCACCATGNAGGACAGGCTGGGAGAGTTGGGGGGGTTCAGCCTGGAGAAGAGAAGGCTCCGGGGAGACCTTAGAGCCCCTTCCAGTGCCTAAAGGGGCTCCAGGAGGGCTGGGGAGGAACTCTTGGTCAGGGACTGGAGCCATAGGATGAGTGGGGACGGTTTTAAACTGAAAGAGGGGAGATTTAGATGAGATATTAGGAAGAAATTCTTGGCTGTGAGGGTGGTGAGCCCCTGGCACAGGTTGCCCAGAGAAGCTTTGGCTGCCCCATCCCTGGAGGTGTTCAAGGCCAGGTTGGACAGGGGTTTGAGTAACCTGGTTTAGTGGGAGGTGTCCCTGCCCAGGGCAGGTAAGGTGGCACTAGATGGTCTTTAAGGTCCCTTCCAACCCAAACCATTCTATGATTCTATGATTAGAGTACTGGGCTACCAAGCCTGCATGGTAACATCTCTTACCTCCTTAAAGCTTCTGCCCTAACTCAGAGTTCAAAGGAACTCTGCCATATCCATAGCTCTAGTCCATATTTTGTATAATAACTTGAGTACCATTAACTGTACAGACAGTGGAGCCTTGTGGTTACACTGAACTAGCAGGAGCTATGAGCCCTTTGGAGGGCAGAACCAAAACTCATCTCTCTGAGTTCAGATTCTCTCCAGTTCACCAGGGTAAAGGAAAAGGCACAGTACACTTCAGACATGAAACTGAAGGTGTAGTTTTGTTTCTATTTTTTCTTTTTCTTGTGCTTATACTAGGCTACAAATCAAAGTTGTGGTTGCTGGGGTACTGTGTCTATGAAATAAAGTATTGAGAAAAAAACAGGAGGGAGGAGGGGAAGAGAGCAACAGTTGTGATGAGAACTCAAGAAAATACGATGGATGATCAGAGGCGAAGAAAACTGTGTTTATTCTATAGACTATGTTACCTAAGTTATTATTAAAAAAAAAAAACCCAAAACTAAACATGTAATAGGTGGTTATAAAATGAAAACCCATAATAGGTGGTTACAAAATGAGGTGATCAACTGTTCCCTATTGCTGTACAAACAGGAAGAAATCTGTATCTATTAAACAGGCCTTGGTTAGATAAAAAGTATTCACATTGCAACACTGAAAAAAGGGGTATTTAGGGAAGTTACAGACTTTCCTTGGACAGAGGTTAACAACAGGTATGTCTAAAACATGCCAGAGAGGTTCCTCCCATTTATGTTCCTGCGCTGGCGGCAGCACACACACTCCACTTGACCGGTTTCTTTGAACTCCTCCTACTCACCCTACCTTTCTGTGATTCTGAAACTACTGCAAATAAAGAAAATCTCAAGGCTACAAAATTAGCATGTAAGCTGAAACCTCATTTGTGCAAGACTTAGAAAGCAGAAATACGTGCAAACCAACTGACTAAACACACAAAATGGGCTTATGCTGGTTCAAGTCTCCAGGTGATGGGGAAGACAAGTATCTGAAGTTCTGTTCAAGCAATTGTCAGACCACAGGCTATGTACATCTAGGGCCTGCCTTAATTAAGACGAGGTCACCGTGCAGATCATTAGCTTTACGCAACAAGCAGTGGCACAGAACTCTGGTTGCAGATTGGAATGAAGCTGATTTTCATTCTGACATTTGTTAAACTGCATTGCCGTCAATTACTCCTCCACAGATTCAGATAGATAAGCCAATCCAAATCCTACCTAATGAAGAAGCGCAAAAGTCAAATTCATCCGTGTGTGGCTCAGCCTCTGTTTTCAGGATCATTTGCTACCCATATCAAGTTTCTGTCATAACATTACCTTTTTTCAATGGCTCTCGGCTCTCCTTATTGTCTCCGTTGATTTGGTTATGCCCTGGTTCGACTGCAGGCTGCCGACTGTCCAACTCATCCTCTGTTTCATCGTCACTGTATGGCATCACCTCATCATTAGGCTGTGAATCCTCATCAAAGGTTGTCTCCGAATCCCTTTCTGAGGTCATGCTGCTAGAGCCGTGCAAGCCTTTTATAAAAGTTAGGGAAAGATAAAGTTAACATAGCAAGTGCTGGAAACCACGTATCTGTCATTTTACTCTGTTGACGCTGGTCACCAAAACCCACATTTGAAACCAGTTTCCCTGGAACAGCATAGAGCACGAGCTCAGCTTCCAAGCACAGACCAAAGTCACGAGGCAGCTATTTTCACAGCAAGTCCTTCCTTACTGTTCTGCTATATGTAATTACACGTGCTCACACAACAGACTAAGGAATGCCCTGTGCTTGTGACGCAGCACACCTTGAGTAGGATGTAGGAACTGGGAGCCTGCAAACACCTGACTCCCAGTGGCCATTACATCCTCCCCTGTGGAGCCACGGGAAACAGAGCCTTGCTTGGCCACAGTGGGGCAAGGAATTGGGCGCCGAGCACTGGGCCAGCGCAGGTCACGCCATCGAGGGTTCTGGTCACACAGCTGGTCCTCCATCCCAGTCTGGCCAGTCTCACCCAAACCAGCCCTTGCTTCCTCTCCCCTCCCCACAGGCTGAACGCCAGTGTTTGTCATTGCAAGATCCCACATGTTGGTGTCCAAATTCCCAAGGAAGTTTATAACTAATTTGTGGTTCAACTCACAAGGCCAGTCAGTTGAAGCTGTGATGTGTGTGTGCGTACCTCTGCTTGAAGCTTTTCAGAGAGCGCACGTGCTCCCTAACACTTGAGCACTAGCATATTATCTCACAAACTGGGATCTCCACTTTCCATAAAGTTTACTTAAATTATAGCTCTTGAAAAACTCCCTACGTTGTTGTGACTTGGGCTGCTGCAGTTGGCTGATCTCAGAGAGGAGTAAGACCCACAACAGGGGATCCCAGCCTCCTCCAGCATTTTTACATCACCAAGACAGTTTCTACAGCTTAAGCTATCTGCTGCAACAGACAGCGTCCAATTAAACAAAATCCAGAAACCATCCACTTGTGTGTAACTCCCATCCAACCAACACGTACGAACAACCACCTGCACAATTCCTAGGTGGCCTACATCTACATTTGGCCACTTAGTCACCTTGCTGGGTGCCCTGGCACAAGGGTTCAGGCTGTTCTGACCAGTGCGTCCTGTTCATTTCTAACCATGCAATACCAAATTTGTTGTACTGATGCTTAAGTTACTTGCACTCATTTCTGCAAATCAACGCTTCCAAATGGGTTCTGTCCTGTCTGTGCTAGGCACCATAACAACTGAAAGAAAATCAGAAACTGTGAGGAGAGGAGTGGGCTCCATCAGCCATTTCTGCCAGGGCTCCGAGGGCACCAATAAGCCTCTCCAGCCCCGACCAGGCATGTGTCATCCCCCTCACCCATGGGACCAGGAGCCACATTTTGGCTCAGCCTGCAGGCCTTGTCTGAGCTGCACAAGACGAGGGCTGGTTTCCAGCTGAGCTGTGGCCATGTCCATGCTCCCTTCAGCTCTGCCGACACTGTGGACCTTTCCAGCTATCGCTGGGACTGAGCCTAACCCTGAACTACATATCAACTTCCCAGCTTGACCCTGGACCTGCCTTATCACTGTGGCATTGCCTGGACCTGGACTCTGGTTGGCCACCGTCTCGGGGTCTGTCCTGTTTGCCTTGCATGCCATGGGACCCCTGTCCGCTTGCTTCCCCATGGGGAAGCAGCCCTGCTCTTGGTCCTCCCTGACAACTCAAAATAAAACCAAGTTAAAAGATCACTGAAGCTAAGTAACATAACATGCATGGCAGCTAGTTACCAAGTACCTGTCTGTTGACCCATCTTGCAAGAAGAGCCTGGTGGTGTGAAGGACAGCCAGTGCCACCCTATACCCCATATGCTGTTGCTAACAAAACCAGCAATCATTGGGGCTGACACCAAACCCTGTCGACATCCACCTTAGTTTCTATTTTTGCAAAGCTGAATTGTCTCTCCCCCTTAATACCTCTTATAAGAGAGATATAAATATTACATGAGCACTTAATATGCTACTCAAGTGACACGGCTGTTGGCTGGGAGCCCACAGCATGCAACGCTCATGACTTGCGGCACTGCAGTGCTTGCCCAGCACACAAGCTAATGTTTCAAGACTGCTAGTTTGCAAAATAAACCAAAACCAGAATGTATCACATGAACGCACAGTTTGATTTAATATGAATTGATACAACTTCTCCCAAGACCCACTCAAGCTGTTAGATGCTGCTCACTGATGCGATTAACCAGGAATATGACAGCTAGTCACTTACAGAGTTGTGGAACCTGAAACTTTCATGAAAAGATTGTTTGTTTTCCTAAAAAGCCTTGGAGTTAGGGAATTCACCTCAAGACACAGGAGACTCAAGCTCAGACTCAGGTACCTGAATACCTCACTGTGATATTTTGGTTTATTTCTCCTCTTTTTACTCCTTTTGTTCTTTCTTGACTACCATCCCTTCCCCATAAAATCTCATATTTCACCTGATATAGAAATGAAGAAAAGTATTAACCAGAAACCTGGACCAAAAATTTATCTCCAGAGCAACCCACTCATTAACACTTCAGAGCACATGGCCAGGACCACTGGCACAGACATCATTTCAGGAACGGATCCGTGATGCAATCCCGGCGGTTTCTAGTGCGCGGTGGTCAGCGAGCAGCTGGCCATGCAGCCCTTGCCGAGCGCGACCACGGCACAGGCACACTGCGGCAGCTGCAGGCAGGTGGCTGCCCGACCCATGCTGGGGCTCAGGGCCCCCGGGTTACATCGAGGTTCCGTTCCCTCGGCAAGTCAGGCAGACACCGCTGACCTGGGTATCAGTCTTGCCTCTTAACAATCCTGCAAACTCTGACTTGCTGAGCAATACTTACAGCCAACACAAACACTGACTTTTTCCAACTTTTTTCTATCCGAACAGGAATACAGACAATCCTGCCCTTAGCCATCAAAGCCTTTGCTTTTCAAGCAAGCCGGGGTCACATTCTTCACCCCCGTGTCTACTTTGAGGTTTACAGACACTTAGATTTTCTTTGCACTGAATGTCTGTTCAGGCAGAAGAAATTCCTTATGTTTTCAATCCCAAATTGTTTGAATGTTAGACAAAGTCCTTTTAGAACAGGACATAATGCTCAATTCCTCTGAAATATACGTAAAATATACATGACTGCAAGAAGCCCTGCAGTAGTCAAGGATTCTGCCCTGCTAATACCTTACGTGGCGACCACTGGAGGGGAAGAGTTGGAGATCCTTACATGGACACCCCTTAAAACAAAAATTACCAGAGGATCTTTGAATTACTCTCAACCTAAGACAAACAAAATAAGCTCATACCCCTGGCATGCAGAGATTCAGCCTTCAGTCTATTAATCTTTACTCATTAACTGATTACTGAACTAATTAATCATGCAAAAGGTCAGATGAGATGTCAAAAAAACACTGTATTTGTTTTCTATTATAGATGCATAGCTAAATGGAAATACCTAAAATACAAACAGAAGCAGCTTGTGATGCTAGTTGGGAACGCGAGCACAATGGTTTGTTGGGGGGAAGTTCAAATTAACTGTATCCAATTTGCCTCCTCGAAGAGCTAAACTGCCAACCGGAAAACCCAGCTACTAGAGAGGACCTCATTAACTGTTGCCCTGCAGGCAGCACCGCTCTGTCCGCTCTGTGCTGCCAGCAGCACCATTATCATTTCTGCAGAAGGCAATCGCACACACGTCAGTGATTTCAGGCAGCATTTACTAACCCCGATACCACAAAATGCAGAGGGCACTGCCTCTGCACCCAAAGACCTCATTGCTAACATTCCCGGTGGCTGGCAGAGTCTCCTGGGAAGCTTTGCTGCCTGCCCGCCCTGTATGTACCCTGCCCTCAGGGACCAACAGCGGCCGAGGGGACGGTGGTCTGACTGATGGGGAGCACAGGAGGGGCTGTTGGCAAGCGCGTGGCAGCGGAGGAGCCCGGGGCTGGCTAGGAGACTGCAGAAAGGCACTTGCAGTCAGAAGAGAGCAGAGAGGTGTTGTGAGACCGAGGGCGAAGGAGTCCTCCAGTGACAGGGTGACAAACTGGTTTAGAGTTAAGTTTCTTGACACCTAGTCTGCATGAAAAGGGCTAGCTGGGACCTCAAAGCGATGTCAGAAGTTCAGAGGAAGGTGGGGAGCGATCATGAGGTGAAAGAGGAGACGGGAGGAAGCAACAGCATGGAGCAGCAGAGATGCCAACTAATTCTAAACCAGTGGCGGACAGAAAGAGGGGAAAGCGCACATCCACTGGCACCGGGTGCGGGATGGACACAGCGGAAACCAAAGGTGAATTAAATATGGCAGGAAGAGAGGAGGCTGTTACTGATTTTTGCAGCGGTCACTGTTCTGAGGCAAAAAAAGGCACCACAATTAAAAAATAAAAGCAGCTAAAAAGCCTATGCCATAAACGAGAAACAAACTATGAACAATGTTGAAATAAAATAAAAGCAATGGTCTATTCTTAAAAGGATCTCCTCTCAGAAGAGAGAAAGACAATTTCACATGTTTGTATGCACTGCTTATGTTCAGACTTGAGCTGAAATAATAATTGCCGACAAAACAGTCTTTCAAGTAAGGCAAAAAAAGGGTTTGGTTTGCTGGAGCTGGGGGTAAAACTGTTTCAGACAAGATCTCACCTATTTTTCCCATTTCACAATAATATAATCCAAAATGAACACTGCTTTTACAGATCTTGCATTGAATGGACTAATAAATACAGCTACAAATAAGTAGGCTTTAGAAATTTCTCTGAAGGCATCACCTCTCACATCAAGCTTAGATTCAAACAATAACTAGTGTTTGAACATATGCAGTGGGAAAGAAAAATAATTAGCAAAACAAAATTCCAACGCAAGAAAAGCTGCACAGTTCCTCTCAGAGGCAGGACGAGCATTTCATAAAATGAGATCTACTTGACTACATGTAATGCAAGCTACATGTTTAAGCCCCAAAGGATCCTGCTGCCTGGGGATCCAGCTATGCATTTTCAAGGGCAGCAAACTCCATCCCACCAGAAGCGCTACACATAAATAACTTTCCTAAATTCTGAATTAACTTTTAATGCTGCCAAAATTTACAATGAGAGCTTTTGGTGCCTGTGGAAACAGTTCTTGGAGGGTCTGGGATGGAACAACACAGTTGTTACACGGTGCTTGATGAAATACTCAAAAGAACATTTAAAACGGTTGGTTCTTGGTTTTATGGTCCTCATTTTCTAGCTCCTGAAGAGAGCGGCTTTCACTCCATTTTAGGTAAGTCACAAAAGCAGAAACCCTTACCTTAAACAAAACTTCAGTCTAGAGAAAGCATTAGAAGAAATCAAGAGGTTTCCCCAGCAGCTCAGTAGCCACTAACTCTGCAGCCATCCATGACTCCGAGAGCAGGCACACAGAGAACCAACAACTCCAACTGCAGCTGCTTTAACCTCACTTGCAGTGAGATGGCCAGTGCGCCAACAGAGGCCATCTCCCTCGGCGAGGCTGGGGCCGGCTCTGAGCTTGGCGGGCACCCACCGGGGCGGCCATGCTTTCCGAGCCGGCGGGAAGCAATGGTTAGCTCTCGGTTCTGGCATAGCAGGCATAAAGCAGGCTAACAGTCTCCTTATCTTAGAAAATCAAGCTGATGTGACAGCAGGGTTGATGTATGGGGAAGTAAAGGAGAGGAAAATAGTATTAAACACAAGTTTAATTATGTCTGCCTGATTTTATTTACTAAAAGGGCAGAAAACTCAGGTGCAAATTCCACAGTGCTTCAGTCACTCAGGTTTCATGTCTGCTTATGCCTCAGGGCAAGTACCAGCTAATTGGGAATAACTTAAACCTTGTAAAAAAAGTATTTACTGCATTTGTTTGAAGGCAGTAAACAACAACAACAAAAAATCTTCCTCTGACTTCCCCTTTAGAGAGTCACTGCATATGACACTATTGCAAGAACTTGGGATCCCAGGGAGCATAGCTTTAATGCTGCAAATCAGTCACTCAAAGGGGCCCTCAAACAGTTACAGATCCATCTAGAACAAGTCATGTGTATAGTATGAGAATTAAAATGCAACTAAATTTGTTATTTTTATTTACTGTGGATGTAAAAACCTACGATGTGAATCATAGAATAGAATCATAGAATTGTCTAGGTTGGAAGAGACCCTTGGGATCATCGAGTCCAACCATCTACCCTACTCTACAAAGTTCTCCCCTACACCATATCCGCCAACACCACATCTAAACGTCTCTTAAACACATCCAGGGACGGTGACTCAACCACCTCCCTGGGCAGTCTATTCCAATGCCCAACAACCCTTTCTGTGAAAAATTCTTTCCTAATGTTCAGTCTAAACCTACCCTGTTGGAGCTTGAAGCCAAGCAGAGCAAGCGTGAAGCAGAGCAAGCCTAACAATTTCATACCTATCAGTCCTCAGTCCCTTCACAACACGTGCACAGCCTACAACCTGCGGTCCTCTCCGTAGCATGTTGTTCTGCACAACAATCCCACGGGTTCCACAGTGCCTAGTACAACTGTTTCTCAAACCCTGCCACAGACTGTTGGTTTAGAACCTAACAACATCCATGTTTCAAGCAAGAGTCACAAACCAAACCCAGATAGTACAAAAAGCGACCCAGAGAGATCTTTCTGAACTACTTGATGTCTCTGGAGATAAAGTAGCATAAAAAAAGCTACATCAAGATGCTTCACTGATATTTAACTATGTATTAAAACCGTAAATTAATGAAAAGCCTGATCCTCAGATATTTTGGTTTTGTCCCATATTTCTTCACACTAGAAAGACTACAAGAGCCATCACTACATATTAAAACAAAAAAAAAGAAACCACCAAACCAAAGCAAAACCCAGGTAAATGCAAACAGGCTTCCTGCCTCAGTATGCCCCTGGATGAAGTCTTTCTTGGGCAGCTGTCGAGAGGATCCCCAGAGGAAATCTGAAGAGCAGCTGCCTAATAACTGCCTTGGCAGGCAGAATGCAAATACTGAAACTTCCATAGCTGCACCAACTCAGCAGTTACTGAATCGTGATCATCTGCTGAGCCCTTAACAACGTAATCCAAATATAAAACTTTCAGGCTTCATATTGTTGTGAAACAAGGAAATGCATTTTGCCAAACCAATAGGGAAATAGTCTTCTCCAATAAAACAGCAAAACCATAGCTGTAAAACACAGTAACACCAATGTCCTGTTCAATAAAAACTCCATCAGACACTTCAAAGGCAGTACTCTATTCGGAGCTCCAATAATGAATTACGCAAATGATACTTATTTTCCCTGTCAGCGGGAGTAGTGTTGCGATAGAGTTAACAGTTTAAAAGATTTTTTTTTTTTTTTAATTTCTCCACCCAGGTAGAATTTCTATGTTCACCAATTTGCATGTTTTTAAAAGCTTTCCTATACTTCCTAGCAGATGCACAATTACTACAATTACATTTTCCCTTAAGAGACAGAAGTAATTATTCTGCCATCTTCAGCTGTAACACATTGCTCATCTTGCCAATAACTGATATTTTAAGCTAGAAAGGGAGCATGAAACAACGACAGCCTGTTAGGTACACAGAGCAACTGAATGGACACTTGCAAGACTGCAATCCAAACAACCAAAGAAGAAATCCGAGCCCACAGCGTACTTTGATGGCTCTATCAAAGCAGGCACACCTGTATGTAACAGACTTGAGTCCATACCCCAGCTTATACCCCGATAGGTTTAAGAATGATTTTTCATCCATGAGTACACGTTTAAAGAACTGCTCTTAACAATGTTTGAGACCTGAAGTTTATAATTGAAAAGACAGCTCATGATCCACTCTTGGGTGAGGCTGCAGTTTCGTTTCTTTTAGAATAACCTGGTCACCAATATCCAGTCCTGGAAAAGCAAACCAAACCAACTGCTTCCTAAGGTTCAATTTATCCATCCTTTCTGACAATGCAGATACAAGCGAAGTATTTAATCCAGATGACCATTTTGTAAACCTGACTGTGCTCTGAAACGGCTAGGTAGGGCACACCGAGACACGACGGGTAATCCCCACTTCTTCACACTACTAACAAATCCAGCAAATTCAGCAGAACTCCGAGGAACAGAGACTGCTTCAGAAAAAGGAAGTTCTGCTTTACAGAGCAAAGCCGGAGGTATACAGAGGTGCCATGCATTTTGTCTTACGGCTAGCATTCTCCATCGAAAAAGACAGCAGTGGGCTTCAAACAGAACAGAACCACGAGCAGCACAATTCAAAGCATATGGAGGGTTCATCCAGTCAACATGCAAAGAGTTTTTTTTCACCTGGTGGCAGCAATTCATACAGCTATTATTAGCTATCGCTATTTTTAGGGCATAAGAAAAGAAAGAGGATTCCCATGAGTTATGGGATGAATACATCCAATGCAGTTGCTTAAATGTAAGATGGTTTTATACCACGAAACACAGAGGAAGGGGTAGCAAACTACACCGGCAGCCCAACTTCTCACCACTCAAATTCTCAGAGGGTTCTGTAAATATCAGAGAAAACAAAATACTTTTTTTTTTATTTGTAAAGTGAAACTCCTACAGCCCAAAAAAGTAGTTGCCACCTAACTTTCCACTGACTGGTACAAACAACAAATGAGATAATAGCTATAGGTGAGCATGACAGGATCTCCGAAAGAACTGTTACCTTGGGACACTGCGCGGCAGTCCATCTCCCAGCCTGATAACCACCAAATTGGTAACACAGGTTCAGTTAATGCTTCTACAGTTCCTGGTCGCTATTTAATCCTCACAAAGCAGCAGTCAGAACTGAAGTCCTTCGATGGCAGGATATTGCATTTCTATTTTCACTTCAGTGATCCCAGCCAAATGCTTTAATAGAGTATCGTCCTTCATTAAAAATGTATTAATCAACTAATCTACCCGTAACAAGAGCTTCTACAAGGAAACAGGCAAATAATAAAACTAGATTTTCTTCCAAAATTAGAGACAGATCACGTATTACTCAGAACAGATATGAAATTTTACTAGTAACAAGTGCTTGGACAGGCAGATAGAAATATCTTCTGAATAACTCAAACCTTCTAGCTAATCTTTATGACGTTTAAAAAAAAAAACAAAACGTAGTTACTCAAAATAGCATGAATCAGCACAAATGGGCCAAGGAAATAACCTTCGTTCCAAACACTACTAAGCTTCAGTTAGATTGCCATGCAAATTACACACTTTAAGCTCGTCAATTCATATAGCTACTTCATACGTAACAGTTATATTTACTTCATTGAATGACTATTTTAAAATAATTGAACACCCCCAGAATTACATCTTTAAGGGGCATGATTTCTATCAGTCATTTGTTCTGAAACACACCGACTTCCGTATGCGTCCTTACGGTATGCCACGACCGTGGTAAAGCCCAGCTCTTGAGAGGCCTTGGAGAAAGAAAGGCAACCTCACCAGTTTAGATAACTGTTTAAGTCAGCTGTGACTGGAGGCATGCCCTTGCTCACCTGAGGCAGTCTCCATCAAGTACCAACAATGTAGTACATTAGAAGTGGGGCAAACCGAACCCTGAAGCTAAAGCTTCAACTCCTTCAAGCAAACCACGCATACTTTGCATTGGGCAAAAAACATACCTTATAATTCAGAGCATCTCATATATGGTGTGTGCTCTTTAGTATCATCCTAAGTGTTCCCAATGACTACCAGAAATGGCATGGCTAAGTGCTTGGTACAACTGCCAAGCAGACTCTGCCCAGACATCACAGACAATTAGGTTCCTGCCAGCGGACAGAGGCACACCCCAGTTCCCAGTGCTGCTTCAGGAAAACAGAACTGCTGAACGCTTATACTGTGCATTGCAAACGGGTCAGCTTACAGCCAAATCGCTCCGACAGAAATGCATCAGAGCTGAGGAAATAAGCAGAGGTTTGCTTGTTGAAATAAGCAGAGGTTTGCTTGTTTGTCAGAGCTCCCACCTCTCAACAATTCCACCTACAGTAAAGACATTCTGGGTCAGGCATGCTTTTCTGAAATAAGTATGCTCGAACCACACTTGAGAGCGTAAGCTAATCAAAACCGAGGTAGTAAGGAAACAAAGTCCTGACCTTACACACCTTCTTCATTGCCCTGTGACCTTGGAGAAAGTTCCCACCTTGAAACTGCCAACACACGCCTAACACCAGATGACTCAGAATTCCCACCAAAAAAAAGGTTACAATTCAAGGCATTAAAATACGGCTATGGATAAAATGCTCGTGGTGAAGTAGTGCACTTACAAATCCCAGGGCACTGGAACACACATCATACCTGATGAGTCTGAGATCTTCACCACACAGCAGAACCACAAAAGATTCAAACACTGCTTTCGGAGACTCAAGCTATCACTGCAACATGAGAAATCCTTGGGGAACTTGTTTTGTCTCACGAGAGTCAGCTTGGTTGTATCATCTATTGCTGCTGCTCACCCAGCCCCAAGCTTTACACACATACGCATGTATAAATACACACAGACAATTTTAAAATATAAAGTATATATATTTGATTCACAATAGTACCTCATCTCAGAGAAAGCATTTCTAAAAAAGGTCATTTCAAGCAATTTGTGACTACAAATTGTGCAGAGGTTACTTAGTCTGAATAGCAGAGGTTCATTTCACTTTCCACAAGCATTAGCATCATAAAGTTAACATCTTGTTGTATCTACTGATTAGAAATAATGCATCTTACACAATCTGTATACTAACAGAGAATGAGCAATAACGTCAGCGTTAATATCCACTAAAGGAAGACCTAAAGATGATTAAACTCTAGTGAATAACTGATTTCTCCTTATCTCGCCTTAACATCAATTCTGAAATTTTAGCTCCGGGATAAAAATCTGGGAATACCACAGTGCAGACGATGGGAGAGTTGTGTGTACACAGCTATATGCTAAGGTGCCGTAAGCCCACAGTGCCTCACTCAAAACTTTAATGTTATGTTTATCAACTCCCCCATGTTTGAAGTGGGAAAAGACCCATAATTGCGCAGAATAAGGATGTTGGAGAAATAAAGACAGAAGCAAACTTGTACTTTTATTTCCCACTATACAAACAAACTGCTTTGGCAAAATGTGTGTACTGGAATGAGGCTATTCTGCCACAAAGAAGTGCCTTGGCACAGCACTGGGAGGCAGCTGTGGTGTCTCTTTCAGCTTATACTGCCCACACACCCAGTCTCATGCAATGCACCAAGGGCAACCACTCATTATAAAAGGTGTTTCCAAAAAGGTGTTTCAGCTGCACCATTTTAACTGTGAGGCTCAAGGACTTACCAAACAGGACTACTTCCAACTCCAAGAGATTTATTGGCATCGTACACAGCCAACCTTGTAATATCCACAGATCTTTCTTTTACAAGGAATCAACTCCAGTCCCTCCTTAGATGCCATAATGACACTAATTACCTGCATCATCAGGAGGTAAACACCAATGTAAAACTGTAACACTTTGGTGCCACCAAGCTCCTTGAAATCGTACTTTCTCCAAAAGCTATTCTTTTCAAACTTGGCAGAAGGGAAGTGACAGTTTCTCCAACGAACATACTGAAGACCCAGACAAACAAGCTGAGGCACTGAAACACTAAAAGCCCCCTGGAGAGGTGACCAGAAAGAGGGAGTACAGTTTTATACTGTTGGTAGACATCCAAGACCAATCTTGGGGAAAAAAGGGAAAGAAAAAAAAGCACAGTATCAGCAGAAGAAAACAGAAACACGGAGGGACACCAGCTTCCAAATGCCTTCACTCCTAATGCTTCCCATCGCAGTTCTGCATGACTGCACCACCTAGAGAAAACCAAACTAACAGACCTTCCTCACAGGGGAAGCACTAGAATTAACCTAGTGGCCATTGTGTACTCACCCATATAGCTACCTGTTAAAATTTTAAGATTGCTGTTTATGAAAATGAATATGAAGGACATTCCAATATAAGTGAATCGATCACTATGAGCCAACGGGACTCTACCCAAGGAAGAGATTAACTAGTCACCAACAATTTAACATAAAATAGTAACAACAGAGACCCATAGCCTACAGTCCAACCTGCCCGACGCTAAGCAAGGATGGTTGAAGATGGGCCACTTGCAGAAACAAAATAATAATTTTACCCATTATCTCCACTAGGATTTTTCATTAACAGATATGCAGACTTTCCATCATTTAAAGTCCAAGTCAAGACAAGTTATCTTTGGAGAAGATAATAAAGCTGGTAACCTTTGTTCAAGCTGTAGCTTCGAGAGTACCCTGAAGGGGTTTCAACCCGCCTTTTACAGAGATCGTTACATTGCCTCTCAAGGTTCGTATTCTAAATTAGCATGTCTTTGTTTTAACAACGGAAAATTAATTATTTTTGTGCACACATAAACTATATTGTTCGGCATGGAGGATTTTTGGAACTTTAAATAGATTTACTTTCCTAGATATTACCCTCCCCTATCAAAACCAGCAGGTATTTTTAACTGTAAAAAATAAAGGTTACTTCCTGCTAACAAGGCTGGAGATTACACAGTAATACACCTTTTCCGTCAGCATCTAAAATTGATACTAAAGATATTTCCCGAACTGACCTTTATCCAATACAGCTTGTGACTGAACCAAGAGACTGCATTATAGGCGTAGCTTGAAACCCTTCTACCGTCAGTGCACAGAGACCACTGGCTGCTCAAGAAGAATCCCCTGTATCGGACTTTCAATTAGGATCCATCTGTAATGAAACAATGTTAGAAAATGGTTTCTGGGGCTGACTTCCACCTCATGAGACTATGTGCGTGCAATAACAAAAGAAAATTTCTTTTAGGCAAATAGTGAAATTAACTTGCCTTACAAAGCTTTCTTAACAAAAAGAGATATTTCTGGTTAGCTCTGCAAACCCTTTCATGTTACCTCCTATTCCTCTCAGGCAGAAAGTCACTTTGGCAACTGACCTGGTTCTTTCCTTGATTTGTTTCCTCTGTTTTCTCTATACTGCTTATTCTTCCCTCCTCCTTGCTTTTTTTCTTTTAGATGTTGCTTTTGTTTTACGTCTGCCTGTGCATAACTGTACACCATTTTGTCAACAAAGCATTCATGAACTTGCTGAAATTGTCCATCTCTACTGTCAAATTAAAAATGTATTTCTAATTTATATAAGAACACGTGAGGAAAAAACACACAGCACTAAACACACCACTACACATTACAGAACAATTTTGTAAGCTTGCCAAAAAGCAAAGGTGCAGCAGCAGTGCTCTGCCACAGAGCACAGCACCTCCGAAGCAGGGCTGAGAGCTCATGCACCAGCAGTCTCCTAGGGATATAATGAGAACCACGTTCTTCACCCCGACAAGTACAGAAACACAGAGAGGTTAAGTGATTTGCCCAAGGCCATACGGTAAGTCACAGACAGAGCTAGGGTTAAGTTTCAGAAGTTCCTGGCTAATATCCTGCATTCGATTACATCTACACAAAGCACCTCATTTAACAGAGGGCACATAAAGGAAACAGCCAAGGAAGAATATCAAACGCCCTCATAATTAAAACAAAATCAATCAAACCCCTCCCCATATTTAAATGCAGGTAGCCTGTTACACTCGGGCCCAATACAATTACCTATGCCATCAAAATATAAGCCACAACAAGAAGAGAGTATGGGAAATAAGTTCTAGCTAATTTAAATAGATGGCTTCAATGCAAAGTGAGCAAGTGGCTTTTTGAATTCACCATCACAAACTGCACAGCAAGGGACTGGAATATTCACAGGCTGTCTCACAAGGGAGAATTAAACGAAGAGAACAGTTTAGAAGTTACCATGTATAATCTGTGATACCTACAAGTTAACAAAGAGACAAATAAGGGTCTGGGATGGATATAAAATCAACTACTCTCTAATGTGAACGTCAGTAACAGCAACGCAGAAGCTGACGAGGAAAAACACGAAATGACCAAATACCACTGGACACCTGAACCAGAACTGGAAGAGAAAGACAAATAAAAAACAGGAACAAACAGAAAATTGTGAGTAAATCTGAGCCAGGACGGCCACTTACACAGTGAGTTAAACCCAAGGACTCCAGCAGCAGTTCCACAGGTAGGGACTGCACAAGAACCAGGTTAGCTCTACGTCCCACTGACTCGCCCAGGGCACGCTTCAGCCATTTACATCCAGACCCCCCACCACACACACAAGATAAAAGACACAGAACTGTTACTCATTACCAGAAACTATTTACTGCCAGAAGCTCCCTGTACAGTATGGTTTCTTCAGTTTCAAAACGTTTCTGCTGACATTCAAGCCAGTGGTGAAATGCTTCATTAGCTGCTCCATTTAACACAGTTCCATTCATACGCTAAGAGAAGGGATGCTATTTAAGCTATAGATGTAAAGCAGTAGGAAACATGACTGAGATACTGATTTGGAAGGGGGGGGTGTCAAAAAATGCTTTTTATCTTCCAACTGATCTCACGAGTAACTTTTCCAGTATTTTCTGTTGCAGAATCATGACAGTTCCTTAATAAAGACATCTATTACTGATCTAAAGGCTGTATAAACTGACTAATGAGTAATCACCCCACAACCACGAAAGTTATTTTCCTCATTTATAGATGGGGGGTGGAAGGAAAAAAAGCCAGAAGCAGAACAAGTAGCCCAAGGCCACAAAAGCAAGTCAGTAAAACGGTGGTATCTGCCAGAGCTCAAGGAGAAAGCTAAGCTGCACTCGTTCCCCCGTGCCTTACCTCCCAGCAAATACTGATTCTTTCCTTAACCCAAAGTTTCAGGCTGGGGAGGCTCTGTGGTAAGTTTGACGATCAGCTGACGCACATCTTTTTGGTTGGAAAAGAGAGAAAGGGACTCAAATCACGGCGAGGGTTGATCGACACTCCTGAAACGTGCTGTCCTGTCAGGCACAGAGGTGAGAAGAGCCCCTCGTGTGTGTGGAAGGCACCAGTGGCCCGGTCAGGACCTGCGGTGGCCCAACCAGGACCCAAATGTGCCACTG
>VZSZ01002930.1:403702-440601 GCA_013398815.1 Ibidorhyncha struthersii | reverse complement strand
CGAGGGCCTGGAACCCCTCCTGCCGCCTCGCCGGACAGGCGGCCGTTCACACCCGGGGGCTGAGGAGGGAGCGAGGTGGGCCGCCGGGCCCGAAGGGCAGAAAGGTGAATCGTGAGGTGAAAATGTTGGTGGCGGTAATAACTAACAAACAGAAATCACTACCCCAGACAAAGGGACTTCGACGCCCCTTCTCTCACCACATGCAGTGTAACAAGGCCGCCCCCGGCTCTGCCCCTCCGCCTGCGTCCACGCCGCCATTCCTGGTGTGTGCGGTGGTTCCCTCACCCTGAGATGCCGCCAGGGCCTCAATGGCGGCGCGTTTCTCTCGGGCCGCGCGGCACTGGCAGTGCGGGGCGGCTGGCGCAGTGTCTTGGGCCGCGTCCCCCTGAAGGCCGGGGAGCAGCAGCTCCCGAACCACTGCAGGGGACGAGGACGCAGCCCCAGGCCCCGGCCCCAGCGACAAGGGCCAGGCGCTGGTCGGGCAGCGCGCAGCTCTGCATCGCTTCGAGCCTGTGCTGAGGGAGCCCGGCCCTGGCTCCACAGCCCCAATGGCGGCTGGGGCGATGGCTACCGCCCCCTGCTCCTCACCCCACCACCTGTGGGAGACGTGGTCTGTGGCACGAGGACAGCGTTCAGCGCGTCCCGGGGCTCTGAGCCCCCCGGGTGCTGGCAGGGCCCTGCTCCCCGCCCGGGCTGTGGCATGGGGAATGGATGCCCAGCTTGAGAAAGGTGGAACCTCCCTCCCAGTGTTGTTTTAAGTGAAACAATTACTTTATCCTATCTTAATTAGAAGTTTTGTACAGTGTTACAGAAAACTTTGTAAGAGGTACAGGACTTTAACCTTCTGGCCTTTGTAAAAGGTCAAAATGGACTCCTGGTCCCCAAGTCCTTTTAAGGAAGGATTGGAGGGTTGGAGGATGCTAACACTTGAAACTGATAGTTCTGCTTATTAATTAAGTAGTGAATAAAGTGGTTATGTTTAGGGTTGGCAGTAGTGCAATTCTGCTACATGCGTTTATCTATTTGCAATCCTCTTCATGGTATTTTTCTTCTTTCAGGCTGCAGCAAAATACATGTAAACGTTTCAGTATCCTACTGGGAACTCGTTGAATGAACGTGACAAGCTCCGACTGTAAGTTTTAATTCAGTGAGTTTTCGTAAGCCTTAGTAGGTGATCCTGGATGCTCTACTTGGCTACTAGTTCCCCTGACTTGAAATCTGCAGATTGAGAATTTTTGCCAGTTTGTTTGTATCCTGGGTTTGTTGATCGGGTCATCCTGTCTCAAAGGCCTCCACGCTATTGTTTTGCTGCCACGCACACAGACACACCTGCCCTGTATCTGCATTCATGTGGCAGCCCTGGCAACCGTCCTGGTTGCAGGAGGTGTCCGGGAGCTAACAGCACCAACAGCCTCATCCTGCTGGCACTTCGGCCTCCATGTACACTGGTGCACACAGAACAGAGAGTCCCTCACCCAGCAAAGTAGTTAGAATTGAGTTTAATGAGAATTCAGGACAGGCTACACCGATTGGGCAGTTCTTCCCCAGACCGCCTGGATCCTTCTCTTCTCCCGCTGTAGTTCCTCCCCTGGCCATCCCACCCTGTGCTATCCCCACCAGCTCTTCTCTGCATCCCATTATGTGTCGCGTGTCCCCTAGGCAGCAGCCCCATCAGTCTGTACGTTATGGTGACCCGCTGTGATGGGTGTCACCCCTGGACCTCGGGGCTGGTGGCTCTGCAGTGACAGCCCTGGCAGGGGCTGCGGAGACGCTCTGTTTCTCTGGCTGGGTCATTTGGGTGCCCCCCCTCCCCAACCCCCTGTGCTCCTTTGTGTGTGGGGAGATGAGGTTTTCAGGGGATAACCTAAGAAGAGGAATTGGAATTAACTCCCGCCCCACAAATGTCCTGGGCATACCAGGGTCCAAGGGCAATTTTGAAGCAGTGCAGGGTGATGATAGGAGCCAAGAAATTAGCGTTTGGACCAGGTATAAGGAATGGTGGTGTTAGGAAGGGCTGTTTGTAAGGCTGCTGATGGTAGCCTGCACCAGTCTGTGTAGGAGGAAGAATTGCCTAGACTCTTTTTATTGTTTTCCAGAAATCTGTTTCCTCCAGTGCCATTATAAAGATTTTTAAAGTTTATTACATATCCCAGCATAGAGCAAAATGGTCACTAAGTGTTCCTAAAGAATAAAGAAATATTTTTAAAATTATTAGGAAATTTTTGTATGCACTTTTATTCACAAATAATGCAGTTTGTGGCAAGTGAAAGGCAGATATGTTTACTGATCTGATTAAATAGAAAAAATGGAAAATATTAGCTAGCTCTTAAAGTGATGATGGGAACTGTAACATAAGCCAAATGCTCTAGTGTTTAATATGATTTCTGCAATAATGCTTTCCATTTTTTGCTCAGTGGCTGGCCACTCTAAGTTAAACACATGCTTCTGCCATGTTTTCTTTCTAAACCAGGCCCACTTCTTTATTTTCTTTTAAAATTTATTTGGGGTTTTTTTGTGTTTTGTTTTGTTTTTTAATTTGACCTTATTTGTATAAGTGAAACCTCCAAAACTTTACTGAAAATCATTTCACTGCATCCTCTTCCTGGTTTTGTTTTGCCACACCTATCCTGGCAGCTACTTTTTGAAGCTGTGTACGCTAATGCAAACTGAGACTAATCTATCAGCATCCACAGTGCTATATCTTGTCAAAGACAGGGTAAAAGCTGCTTGTTATGGTATCACAATAACTGTTTGTGATGTTAGGATCCATTCTTGTTACGGGTATATCCCTCTTTTATGCTTTGTGTTACCACTGTTGATGAGTTCTGTATTACTTGCAGACACTGTGAGAGCTCCTAGGCAGAAAACCAAGTGGTATCCTCAGGCACCGTCGCCAGATTGTTGTTTTGTCCTGCTGAAGTGATGACGGGACGATTGGGTGTGTACACAGGCTGAGGCTGCTGCCGCACAAAATAGTTGTCTCTGCTTTTGCATCCTAGTTACACAGTACCATCTCCTTACAGCGCCTTGCTCATCAGCAGCAAAAGTCTTGTGCTGTCACAGTGAACTGCATCAAGGGGATTAATGAGGCTGAAAAAAAACACTTCTGTTTTTTTGCTGGGTAACATTTCACCAGGGCTGGTTCCCTCGGCCAGGTTGTTCAGATTATCTGTGAACTCAAATGTTTGCATTGCATGGAGCAGAGTGGTACAGCGGTGGAGGAAACAGTGGGAGAAGGTGATAAAAATTGGAAAGAAGTGAGATTTGGGCAGCAATACTGCTTTAAAGGCACACCAAGTACAGCTTTGGGGTCTTTGCTATGCTGTCAGTTTGCATGGTTTGGGTTTATTTCTCCTCAAGAACCAGCTGCTGTACTCCAGCTCCACTTCTTACCCACAGAAGGTAGCGTCAAAGCTGTGGCTAGTGCTTGCAAGAGTTTCCAACATTGTCATCCATTTTAAAAGCAGCATCCACTTGCCTCGCGTGCTGAAACTTGCCATATTGATCAAACCAAAGTGGAATGAAAAGCTTCTTCATATATCAGAATATTTTAGTAATGCAAAATGCCCTTGTCTTTCAACGGCTAAGGAGAAAACGTAATTCCCTGGAAAGCATCTGGTTTGCTCCCCCTCACACAGACCCCCGCCTGAAAAGGACAGGCTTGAGCCTTCAAGGGACTGAGCTTCAAGGGACTGTGTCCAGGAAATAGTTTCCATGTGGCTGTGGCAATACCAGCGTCTGATGTGTTGCACCTTTGTTACTCAAGTCATAATTAAAAAATGAGTGAGAAAGACCACAGTAGAATTTCTTCTATTCTTGAAATGAGACGTGCAGTTTCTACCTTAACATACGTTCTCCGTTTGGCATAACACTAGTCTTATTATTGAACAGGTATACAAGCAGGGGAAAATAAGAAAAAGATTGGTATCTTGCAGTTTTTAATCAATACACCATCAAACCATCATATCTTTTGATCCCTTGCTGCAGGCTCAGTTAATAAAAGTGTTTGAGCATTATATATATGGGAGAACATGGCTGAGGTTAATGCTGTTTAGCTATTAATTTATGAGTAGCTGTTGCAGAAATAGAATCTGGCCGCTTGTGAATGCTGCTCTATAATAAAAGTGATCTTTGTTTTGGACTGACAGATATGTAAGAGATTGCTGGGTTTATTTTTCAGTAGCAACAACACGCAATTTTTCTGTACCAGAAAAAGTCTTGTTCAAATAGACTTTTTTTTCCTAGACCTAAAATGTGATGCCGGATTCCAAAGTTGTGTCTTTCAGCACCTTTCTCTTTTGCTACCTGCCTCAAATTCCTCACACAGGAATAAAATCGAAGTTAATTAAAAATCAGTAACATTCTGGTTTAACAAAGCAGCAGAGGTTTACTTACACCTTTGACAATTCCATTTCTGTCCAGGAAGTTAATTCACGTCCAGGGCTGAATGTTTGGTTTCTACATCAGTTTTCATTAGGTAGCTGTATGCACAGCTAGGTTTGCAGGACGCCCGTTCAAGGAAGAAGGTTATTAGAGATAAAAAGGCCCCTTAACAGTGATTAATTGCTATAGCAGTGACTAATGGCCCTGTCCAAATATTACTTTTTACACGTAACAAAGTACTGGTCTGTGCTTGAGGGAAATGCAGCAGCCATTCTGTAAATCACGGGCATGATGAAGAAACTCCCGCTGCTGCCACTCACAGACCCTCATCTTGGTTAGTCCCAGCAAATGCCTCCAATTCTGGATTTCTCTCCTGTATACTTCCTTCTTCTCGCTTATTCCTCAATCTCATCTTTCACTCGGGCCCCTTTGCCCTTAGCGACATGCTTTAGTCAAAAATGCACTTGTTTCTGCACCATTGCTCCTTTCCCTCCCGCTACTCACGGTTCCAATTTGTCCCATTTAGTCAGTGTTTGGGACTCACCACGTCAGATCTGAGCTTTCCTGGGAAGTCAGGAGGAGTTGAGCAGAAATGGTTCTTGCCTAGCCTCTCCTTGCTGCCAGTCCCGTGGAGACACAACCCACCCGTCCCCGTGTCCACGAGCTGATGCATATTTCGGCACACAGCGTGTCCCTGTCCCTGCTGTACTCCTGCTTCCTGCTCAGCTTCCTGCTCTGCTCTCCACTGGAGTTTTTAGGAGAGGGAGCACAGGGAACGAGGGAGTATCCTGCGAAAGGATGCAACCCTGTGTAACGAACCGGTGTGTCCTTCACCCCACTGTGCAAAGCCTTGCAAGAGGAGCTGCTGTCATCTGAAGTTAACCCCGGCATCTGTCAGTTCCTGGTGGATGGAAAGCAAGTTTGTTTTTAATAAACATAATCACTTAGAGATAAGCTAACTGAAAACAAGCACAGCTACGGTAATGTTTTGAATCTGCCAAGCAGGCTATTGGTTTTCCCATCAATCTCCTGCAGATTTCTGTACAACCCCCAAGGTGAATATAAAGCTGCATGACTTGAGCTTGTTTGGTTTCGCTGTATTCCTCATGCCCAGCATGTCTTAGAACTTCAGACATTGCTTCTTTATTGAGAAGTGGGAATTGTAGCCACGTGTTGTGTAGGGAAAAAAAGAAAGACACAAACGCTGAATGTCTTTTTCTTCAAATCATACTAGCAGTTTGTGGCTTAAGTTGAAATCACACCCAAAACTTTCTGAGTATTGGTCTAGCCTCTCAAAGCCAAAAGCTGTCTTTTGATCATCAATACAGTCCTTTTCAGAATGAGCTGTATAAAATAAGTATACGGTATTACAATAGCAACTCTGTTGTCAATTTTAATGTTGGGTTTTTTTTAAAGCAAGGAACAGATATTGATTTAAATAATTAAGCACAGTGTCACAGCAGGGTTCACTCTTGCTGGTAAGTAATTCTTCAAAGATGTTGATGGACACTTGATTTGGACTTAACACAAATAGTTGTTCCTGTTTAGCAAGAGTTATATGTATTGGTAGTTATATATGTAAGCAGTTCTGTAACACATTTGTTCACATTCTTATTTGAATCCTTTCCTAATATGTACAAAACAGGGAATGATGTGGCTTTTCTTTCTATTGTTTTATATATAACTCCATTTTTGAAAGCTGCCATTCAACTAGAAAAGCTCTTGGGGGGGGGCGAGAAGGACATGACTTACCATCAGGGTATTAAACACATAACAAAGTTATGTCATCCCAGCATGTTCTCAGTTTACTTTGACTGCGTTTATTAAACAAAGACCAACTGTAAGTTTGTGAAATGACCAATTATTTCTGTGCCAGACTTCATCTTTGGAGACAGATTTCTGGCCATCAGCTGGTAAGGCTCTTTCTTGCTGCCTTCCGGGAAGGACAAGGTCCCCAAGCATTGTAGGTGTCCTGTGGGGCCCCGAGCAGGACGGGTACCCACACCCGGCTGTAGGTGCCTCTGACAGCGGGACTTGAAGCCTTTCCAATTTCCAGATTGAAGCCCCTCTGATTCACAGTCTGTGCTATGAAAACAATCTTCTCCCTGTTCATCTTTCCATTGGTTTCTTTACCAATTAACCCAAATGGGGAAAAAAAAAGTTCTCTGCATCTTTTAGTTAATCTGGAAGCAAAAGTAATTTAGGCAGTAATTTTGAAAATTATTAATTTGGGAAAATGTGGATGCTAGAACTTGTATAGTTTGTAAATACAGAAAATAAATTGTGACAACACTGTATGCTAAAGTAATCGTGTGTTTCTACGTTGATTAAAATCTGTGAAAGGTGCACTGGTCTGCCTGTTTTGAAAATGTGTAACTATAGGTTTTCCAGAGTCAGGGTTAACTTTATGTTGTTGCTTCACAGGCAGCTTTGGACAGGTTGGATTTTTTTTTTCAGTGTTCGTAAAGGTTAATCTAAATTGATTTAAAATATCCTGACGTAGATGAAGATTTGGCTGTAGTATTTTTTCAAAGATCAGAATTTTCACTCACTGTGACCATTCTGCATAAAAGCTCCATGGAAAGATACGTTTTTCTGTATGCGACAATTACATGCAAAATGATGGGTTTGGGTCTGCTTGTTTGGTTTTTTTTCACTCAGACCTGCTCTGATAACTCGACTAAGACATTTCTACTCTTGGATTATGTTTTCCAACGGCTTACATCCAGCGTGGCAGAGATTCAGGCTGAATCACTGGGGACACTTTGCAATGCCACGAGTGAGCGCCAGACCCTCCTAAGCGATGCAGTCATGAACATAAAAAATCCAATTGTATCCATCCTATAATAATGATAGTTTTATGGCTCTAATCATTAAGGCTATAAGGAAGAAGAAGGCTTGTACAGAGGTAATATCTTCTTTTAATAGCAACTTTTGTATCTGAAGAACGGTCAGCTTTTGGGGCACACGAGGCCCTCCTCAGTTCTGACACAGAAACAGAATGCTGCAGGCTAAGTGCAGCTTGGGAACAATTTACGGGGCTTAACTGAACTGTCTAAATCATAAATTAAGCTGAGACTGAGTGTTTCTAACTTGTACTTAGTTTGGTGTTTGCTGGTTCTCTTTCAGATCTGAAAACAGGTTTGAGAGCCCCAAAGTAGTCCATCTCCTTAGACTGTGTTTTTACATATAACTATTTTTCTCCTCCTCCTCGCTGCAGGCTGCATTAGTCAATAGCTTGGTGGATTGAAGCAGAAGATAGGCAGTGTTTAAGTGTTTGCTCTTCAGAGCTAAAGCTGGAAGCGAGGCATTTGTAATATTTATGATTTTTTTCCTCTTTTTTCTTTTTTCACCACTTAAATTAAAAGCTTTCAGACAAAATTGATAGATTAGAGGTCTTCCTAGGTTAGAGCCCTGTTTGAGCGTCAAAGGGGCTGAGTCCAGATCTTTTACTGCCTCAGCTTTGGAAGATTCAATATCCTAAAGTCAATATTTAAAAGTGAAGGAACCAACAAATCAATAGTAGACAGCACTCTGGAGATAATCCTCAGGGCATAAGAATACCCATGTCTTCATGTCTCTTCGCGTAGTAATGGGATTTCAGATGGAGTATTCGTCACTAAAATCAAGAAAAGGGGTGGTGTCATTTTGTGCCACAACCTTAAAAATTCTTCTAATAACTGAAGTCTTAAGTTTTGCAAGGTTGATTTGGTTTGTTTTGGTTTGTTTTGTTTTGGTTTTGTTTTTTCCCCCCCAAAGCTTGATACTGTAAAAATGAAAGTATCATTGCCAGGATGAGCAAAGGGACTTTTCTACAGTAACTTGTAATGCAGGGACTCGGTAATCTAGCAAAATACAGAAGCAGGTATTTCTAACCTTTCCTTGCTCACAGGTGACCTGTGGCTTTGCAGTACAGGTTTCTTCAGGAAGGTCATCTCTTGGCAGATACATTTTCCTGCCTGATGTTTTGCACTTGCTAGAGATAGTTCTGCTTTAAATGATGTATCCTTTCCAATTTGATTGTTAATTAGCGATGTTGGGGTTAGTGCAGCTCAGCAGGGAATTCCACAAGGATGAAGTGCCTGCTAAACTGCACTTAGAGCATGCCTCATTATTCCCTGTTTTAAGGAATGTTCTCTTATATCATGCTTACACACATAAAGAAATACTAATGCAGTTTTCATGGCCTAATCAGATTTGTGGAGGATGTTTGATCCCTGCATTCTACAGAAACGGAAGGCTCATCCTCCATTAGCAGACCAGTAGCTGTTGCTTGTTTGCTAATTGAAATTAATTTGTTTATAAATTTACTAGTGGATTTATTAATTTATTAATTGAATGTATTCATTGAATTTAGTAATTTAAATACTCATGGGATACTCGATAATGATATCAGAATGCATTTTCCCACTCTGCCTGCAGGAACAGGGTGCCTAAAGGTGTCAGTTAGGTGATGCACTGATCTCCATTCCCATTGTGCAGACGTGGTGCAGCTGTGAACCACTTCACAGCTGGAATCCTGCACAGGCTGGAGTCCTCCACGGTGCGGAGTCCACATTTCATTCATCTGTCTTACGTGCTGTAATAGGTTAGGAGTTACCCAAATCCAAGGATTTTTTCCTGGTGAGCACTGCTGATGGAGCTGTGTGAGACCCCACTGCCTCCTTGCTTTTGCCTTACCATACCTGTGGATGCCTTAATTTCTTACTCGAGAATTTCTGTAGTTCTGCTGGTGGTGCCAGTGGAAGGTGACCCGTACGGATTTCGGCTCGTGCTAGTAACATGTGTGAGCACTGGTAACATATGTGAAGACTCAGTGGTAAGAGACTGTAGTATAAACTGTAGTATAGCAGCTTTGCAAGAGAGCTTAAAATAACAGTGGGCTCAATTTATAACTGTATCCCTTGCAGAGAATAAAATTAATTTCCAGTTCCAACTACTCAGGCAATTTTGTTTCCTATACATTCCCTTTTCTGACTATGACCCATCAAATACATACACATGGATTTTACAGAAGTTCCTGTTTCTGTAAAGAAAAATCTCTTCCCAGTCAAGAAAGCTAGTGATGCTTCACATGAGGAGGGCAATTTTTTTTCCCAAAGTGATCTAGTTGTAAAATGGGGACTTAATGTTTCTAACAGATACAGAAGGAACCCTTGACTCCATCTGTTTTCTAAGTCTACGATAATGTTGTTGGCCTTTAAAGGAAATAGTGTTTAATCTCATCTCCAGAAACTGTACAAAATATTTGAGATTCATTTTCATAAACCACAAATACAAAGAATAAATCAATATGTGATTTTTACCCAGAGAAAGAAATGTATCATTCAAACCCACCTGTTTCTGTTCATTTTATGTGCTAATGCTTTTCCTAAAACAAAGGGGGGGGGGTAGCAAAAAAAGAGAAAAGACTCCGTGTATTGTACCTACACATTCATCTGCCCGAGCATTTTCCCGCAGAGCGGTGAGATGCCAGCGCTGGAAAGCACAGCCTGAGCGTGGCTCCCTCGGGCACGGTGTTAGTCCTGGCTCCGGCCAACAGATGGACCACCGCACCACCCAACCGCTGCCGCTAGCTCTGCGCACCCACAGCCGAGCATTGGCGTGTTTCTTGGTTCTCAGGTTGCTGCAAGTGTGTTACAGAGCACGTTTTGCCCCAAAGCCAGGGTTACTCCGTCATTTCAACGGGCCGTAGATCTACAGCCTCCTCGCACAGGAGGCCGTGCGCCCTTTCCCACCAGTGTCTGCTGGCTCTTGCGTTTCCTTTGTCATGGCAGTAGTGTTTGTGCGTCTGTGCAATGAGATGGAGCCACAAATGACCAGGCTGAAAATGAATTTGATCTCTCCACCCCAAGAAAAAAGCTTCATCTTCAGCTGGGTCAGTTGCCTAATACATAGAACAAGAGGAAATGGCCTCAAGTTGCGCCAGGGGAGGTTTAGGATGGATATTAGGAAAAATTTCTTCACTGAAAGGGTTGTCAAGCACTGGAACAGGCTGCCCAGGGCAGTGGTGGAGTCACCATTCCTGGAGGTGTTTAAAAGATGGGTAGGAGTGCTGCTGAGGGACATGGGTTAGTGGTGGGCTTGGCAGTGCTGGGGTAACGGTTGGACTCGATGATCTTAAAGGTCTCTTCCAACCTAGATGATTGTCTGATTCTATACGGCTTGTCACAGGGCTGCCTGAAGGGTGGGCCCATCGTAAAGAGCTGGGAGGAGTGAGCAGAGCTATTGAGAGGGAAGGTGGGGGCACCCACTGTCACAGCAGCTTGGATTTATGCAGAATAAAATGGATTTTTCTTGAATGAGCGGGATGACTGAGAGATGATGTGTCCACATTTGGTCCTCTGGATCTGGATTTGCAATATGATCCAATTGTCGTGCTAAGTAGCTTTGGAAAATAATTGTTATTTGCTTTGAAGGTTTTTATGAACTCAATATTAAGACACTTCGAAGAAGCCCGACTTTTCAGGGGGCAGGTACTGACAGGTATCTGAAATGGCTACCTTCGTTGCACACTTTTGAGAATCTTGACTGTGAAGTTTTGAAACAATGCTCTTAAAGCATTAGATATATTTACTGTGACTTAAGATTAGTTTAGGAAGCAGAAGGGAATGGAAATCACAGTTTGGATAAATTTCAGACTTATGTTCAGCTGTTGCAGTGCTTTGTGAGTTACTGAAGTCTGTGAAATTACAAATTATGTTGGTTTCAATGATAAATTCAGAATTCAGGCTTTCACAGGAATATTTGGAAATGAAGGACTCTTGGATAAGACCGAGGAACTGAAAAGCGAGTGACCTGATTTCTGTGCCCGTTCTCATCGTATTTCCTCTCTGAACAGGGAAATTTGCCGGTGACCACCGTTGGGGTTTGACTTTGACAGCACACCAGGGGAGAGGGTTGTGCAAAGAGAGGGAGAAGCAAAGCAGGGGCTTCTCCCTGTGCCAGCCACCTTTAAACCGCTCCAGAGACAGGTAGAGATTTGTTACTCCTGCACCTCGATGGGACCCAGTTTGGACCTTTGTGGGTTTTGTCATGCAGGTTCATAATTCGGCATCTGATACGGTTTTCATGCACGGTAATTTCTTTTTCTTTTCCTTTTTCTCTCTCCGCCCTGAAGAGCTGTAATGATTTAGTCCTGGAGCCATGCAAGTGTTTAGGCACTTCATTCCCACTTGGGTTCCCAGCTGGTTTTTCAGTGGGAAATTGAGTTTTGTTTACAGATTCACCGTGCTGTGTGAAGCGGCATAAGGACCACTCCACATGCACGGTCTGCGTGGCCCCAGCCTTGTGCGAGCACCGCTGTTTGTTTAGCTGGGTTAAAGAAGGAAACGATGTGAATACGGTAGTCTTGTTTTGAAGACTTCAGTTTTTACCTTAGGCCTTAGATTTTCTTACAGAACTAATCTCTGGACCTTTTTGAAAACCAAAATTTTACCATCAGAGTACCCTTAGGAAGTCTGCTTTTTGGTTGTTTTTTTTTTACTGTAGAAGGGTTTTTTTCTATTTCTTTCTCCCTGTGAGTCTGTGTTTCCACAAGTCAAAATTCAGTATTTTCTGACTGTCACTTTTCTTTTCTGCAATCTGTATAGCAAGCTGTCTTTTGTGATTTTGATATGTCTTTCCTGAAGGGCGCATTATTCTTGTTTAGCTTACGCGTAATGTATTTCATTGTTAATCTCTGAGCAATTGTTTCTGTATATTATTGATTTTGTGACCTGCATTGTTGGATGCATAAAACTGTGCACATTCTGGGTAATTTGCTGCTTTCATACTTTCTGAGAGAAGGTAATGTATGTTGGCTTGACTGAAGCGGCAACAAAACCCTCCTATTATTTATGTGTCTTACAAAGGGAATCCGTCTTGTGCTTCCCTGCAGCTACTGTTGGAGGCACTTCTATGATCAGAAATTACTATACCGTTGTTCATAAGAGTCCTTTGTGCAGGGTTTACTTCGTACTGTTATCCCAGATAGTATACATTGGTTATTAGTGTACGCCTGACTTGCTGGCCTGCTAGAAATATGGGAGAAACTAGTCTGCCAGGCAATTTTAGCAATAATTGCATGAAAATTCACCATAACAATGGAATCCCCCAGGAAAAAGAAAGGTATTAAAGCAATAATATTACTTACAAATTCAAAGTATTGTACAAACATTAAATAATCCTTAAAGCAATTCCAAGAGATATGTTTTAGTAAAGTAATTTTAGTGACTTAAAAGCTGTTGCACACTCTGGCAGGCATTGAATACGATTACAAAGAATAAAGTAGAGGAATACCAAGGACAAATGATTGTGGCTGCAGGCTATGCATCCAGATGCTCTTAATGGATTATTATGTCATGGACTCGTGCCCTACAATTGCTCTCTTGCCACGCAATCTAACGTCTCTGGACAGGCTACCATGGTTTTAAGGCATGAAAGTAATAACAGGTTATGTGCATTTTCTTCTTTTTCTGTTTCAAAACGAGTTTGTAAGGAGCACATCCAGCACTGTGTGAAAAAACATATCTTCACTGAGATGTCTAGCAAGCGCTCCCTGGACGCATCGGCGCTGGGCAACAGGTAAGGAACCACTGCAGTGGCCGTAACCAGCCTGCGCTGGTGGTACCACGGGGCAGCGTCAGGTCAGCTCTGGGGCTGGGGCTGCAGTTGGCTCTACGGTTCACCATATTTATCCATCACGTAGCAGCATCTCTCCATTTTACCGGAGATGTGCCATGTGAAAGTGAGTCAGTTTGTTTGTTTTTAAGGGAAGTTACTGCTTTTAGCAACCTCTCAAGAGTCATTTTATGTAACATTTTCATGAGTGGGCTTATATGAGCAGCCATGGCTATATATATTTTAGAGGCATTACAATGAAGTGGCCACATATAGTCTTTCCAAAAAACTGGTCACGGCATCCTTCTTTTCCTGTCTTGTAGCTTTGGTGGTTCTTTTGCAGGCTGCACATAATTTTTTGTGGGTACTGTGCTTTGTGCAGAACTTTAACGTGTGTGCATACAAGGAGAGCCAGCAGGGCAGTGGGCACTTTCCCACTGGGGGTTTTGTGCTCTTTAGCAATTAGCCAGCAGAGCACACGTGTTCAGATGAAGAAGGATTTCAAGTAGTAATGGCAAGTTTGCATCCATTTAACTGTAGTCAAAAATTCTGTTCAGTCTTTGCTAAAATATAACAAGACAGGAAGTACTGACATGATTGACTAAACTTCATGCACAGTGAAAATAAATTAATTTCATCTTTTACCTCTTTCTGTGTGCCACACCTCTACAGAAAGGTGCTTCATGGAAGCTAAAATACTGTCCCCTGTAGACATGGCTGGAAGCCTGAAACTAAGGGGAAAGTATTCCAGAAAAGAAATCACACAGCAGAGCTCACGTTAAGTTCCCTGAGCTGTGGGAAAGATTGGTTTAAAACCTGATGAGGGGAGAGAGAGGTTGTACTTGCCAATCAGCCATGCTAATAATAGTTGGGACCTGGGGTGCTCTCTCACCATTGTAATTCTTAGCCCTTCCTTTTAGAACTAGTAGAACTTGGACTGTAACACCTGGGCTCATCAACATTTTCATATGGGTTGAAGATGGTGTTGGAGCCTTTAGACACAGTGCTGCAGCAGGGCACCTTTGACAACTGCCTCATTTTTGTGTTGTCTCTGAACACTGGAATTTTTCAGGGTGCTCTTGGACTGCAAAGCAGAGAGAATCACATATTTAGTGGTGTAATAAATGAGAATTCATTATTATCAGACATCTACACAGTAAAAACGTATCCTGCTTTGATATTTTTTTTATAGGCTTTGGAGCAAATGCCAGACTTAAAATTAATATGCAGAGAAGCATGAGCTAACTAAAAATTCATTCACTCATACTACTTTAAGCCCTCATTACTTCTTAAAATGACTGATTTATGATGTTAGAGGTTGATAGCATTCATTTGATTAAACTCCCAAAGTAAGCAAAGTAGAAATGCCTAAGCACCGGATTGCTGGCAAATGTAATTTATGCTTTATGTGTTATGTTCTATAAAAATGTCAGCAATTTTAACGTAGACATATCTACATTAAATTTTTGCAGCTTCTCCAGAAGTGCTGCTATTTGCACCAAAAAATATTTAATAATATATTTATATTATATGTGCGCACACACATAAACTTGCGTACTCTTTTCCTCTTTGTTTATTTGCTTAAATACAGTGTCTTGGAAAGACACCCTTTTATTTCAGGTTTCACAGAAGGAAGCCTGTAATTATTAGATTTGGTGAGTTAGCATCTATTGACTTAGCTTGCTTCAAAGGCAGATTTATTTTAATTATTTCAGCTATTGCTACTGCTTATCTAAACTGGACCGTCTCTGGTACAGCTCATCATCTGGGCTGCTTGCTGGGGCATCGTATTTAGAAGTAACGTGTTTAGGTCTACCTTGAATATATGGCTTTCAAACCATAAAGATATGTCCATCAAAGCATAAAAATATGATTGAGGAAAGTAACCTAAGCAGATAGGGAGCCTAGAAGAGAGAAAGAAGTGGAAGAAGAACTGGGGAGATCTGATGGGAAGAAGAAATGGGGGGATGGCTCAAGTGGAAAAGAAAAAACAGAAGGGAGAGGAGTTGGGAAGGAGAAGGCAGTTAGTTCTTACTCTGGGACCAGTGGTCTGGAGACAAAGGGGGTCTGTGTGTTTGGGCAAGGCAGGCACAGATCAGAGGTGGGACGAGGCTGAGAAAGGATATGGGAGGGTGGGGGAATACAGAGGCGGTGGAGGGAATACCAGCTGCAGGAATTTTCACCAGGCACAGATCTGCGGGTGAGTGGGTGGAAGGGAGCCTGTCCCGGCATCGCCCTCGTGGCTGCTCGGCCATCTGCTGCAGTCCCGCTCACCTGCCTGGGCGCGAGACCTTTTGTCCTGTTTCGCACAGATTGGCTGCAAACAGCGGGGAGCACCCAGAGCAGCTAGGGCCAGCTGGCACGTCGGGCTTTCCCCGCAGCTCCGAGAGGGATGGGATCTCTGCACCCGTGAAATGTGTGCTCTTCCTGGAGGGAGAAGCCTACCTCAGCATCGCCTTGGTGGAAGATGATGTCAAGAAAATTTAAGTTTATTCCAGAGTTTTTATTCACTTCCAATTTTAAAGAAGGATGGGGGTTTCTGGAAACGGGGAGGGGTCGGTTTGTGTGGTTTGAAGCTGGAGAGCGTTTGTTGAGGTGCTTGTAATGGGTGGGTAAAACTACAGGCTTTTTAATCTTTTAATTTTAAAAAGACAACATCTTTTTAGGAGAATTTAAGAAACAGTTCATATGACCGATCAGCTTTATGAGACAGAAAATCATAGATATACAATAAAGCTACGTCTGATTAAAAATCAAACAGAACGACGCAGAAATCTCTGTTGACTACGTAAAGATGTATAGCCATACAGAGCTATGCATGCATAAGTTTTTGACAACACAGAAGACTCAGTACCTTAACTAATGTATTTTTTCTCTCTCTACTGATCCTCCTCCCACTCGGGAAGAAAATTAACTGCAAAGGCATACACAAATGTCACATTATAAGAATTATTCTAGAATAATTTAACACATCTCTGGAGAATTATTCCTGACTCTTGCTTGGGTAGGTTGAGAATCAGGTTCTGTGTAGTGTTCAACCTGTATCCTCAGCTAATCAAGAAGTTTAAGTTCCGGTTGACGCTGGCTGATTCACGTTGCCTGCAGACAGCGTTTGCCTCACCGAGCCCTTCCAGGTCGTGTGTTTCTTTCCCAGAAAGTCAATGCTCCGCTTCCATAGCGGTGCTGCCCAGCTGGAGACTCCATCATGCCACTGGAAAGCCTCAGAGTTTATTTCACTGTAAATAAACAGTAAGGAAACAATGGCATAAACATTTCACATATATCTTACTATTTTCTGTTCTTGTGGCAGCATGTAAATGGCAACCATCTTGCTCTCAGAATTACTGCAGATTATTGTCTTGCCAGAGAAGCTCTGAAGAGCCTGACTGCAGTGGATTGAGATGTCCTGTCCCCAGCTTCCCTCTGCCAGATCCCCGTAAGCGTCAGCAGAAAGGACTGTGTTCAGAATTTAAAAAACAGACAAGCAAAAACCATTTCTCTGGTGCAGAAATGCAGACCTGCTGCACCTTAGGCAGTTTAAGACTTAGCATTTCTAATGGATTTATAGGTCTTCCTTGCTGATGATTTATCTGCAGATCTTTCAGTGTCAGAGAAGAAGTTTGCTCTGCTGAGGGTTGTTTGAGTGAAGGAGATATGTGATCCCCCTCCCTGAAGAGCATGTCCTATATTGGCATTATCTGCTACCTGGAGGGTCTTCTGGCAAGAAGAGGTATCACTCACTGCATTCTTCTGGCTTTTCTTCCAAGCACACCAGATGGAGATGAATATCAAAATGCCAGGAGAACAGTCTCCACATGATGTTTAGCCAGTCAGGACTGAATTTCATCCGGAAAGATCAACATCCTGAGTCTCCTTTTCAAACAGAGCTGACACCCTGTCTCTCCTGCAGCACGCAGTGTTTCGTCTTTGAAAATAGCAGAGGAGTTTTGCTCTTAGTTTTCCTGGGTCTGTGGTTCTGGTGCATTAGCATTTGTACCACAGGGAGTGCTAACAAGACTCAAGAACAGGAGCTGAATAGCTAAGCATGCAGTGCTTCTAATGCTTTGTCTTATTTCACAAGAACTGCTAAGTTTGTCGTCCGAGCTGTGCTCAGCTTTTGCTTTTCCTGTGCCCTTGGTGGTGAAAGGAAATAAAGGCTTTATCTCAGACATCAGCTGTGGTGGAGCTCAGAACAGACACCGATACTCTGAACGCAGGCACTGAATCAGTTCATGCATGTTTTGCATTTATTCTTACCAGCGCCCTGGCTGGGACGGCTGTGGATCCCAAGTGGCTGCACTAGTAAGCTAAAGTTCGGCTCCTCCTAGCAAAGCAATAAAAGCTGGGCTGAGCTTGTTTATCATTCTCCAGAGCTTACAATTTCATAATTAAGCTTCCCACTTATATCATTAAACTGAAATAGGTGATAATTCCGCGTACCGATCAAGAACCTTGTTCATCAGTGGATCCTTAGCATTCCACTGCCTGCACTGATGTTTTGGTGTGCTGAACCTACTATCTGTACATGTCCACTCACCTCTCTGCACACTTGTCTTCCCTCACGTGCACATCTGAGTGTTCTCTGTGTGTGTGGACATTTCCTAGGGAGACCAGCTTGGGTTCTGTGGAGGTGAAGCTGCGGTCTGAAAAGCAGGCCTTAGGTTTCTGGTGAAATACTGACTGCAAATTCTAAAGAACTGAGGGGAGCACTTCCTTTTATGATCATCCTTCACTATACCTCACTGTCCTGTACTTATTAATTGAATCTGTGGGGGAGAAAAGGCCACTCAAATCCAGTCTGAAAATATTTACATAAAATCCTGCAAGGCTTTCAGGGTAGTTCTGAGCTGCAGAAACATCTCCCCCAGTTTTCCACCGTCCCAAGCTAGCAACGTAAATACCTAGAGCAGCATGAATCAGTAAAAATGACTGGAGATGTTTTATCTGTCAAAAGATACGTTCTAGTTGTGTTTTGGTTTGTTTCTGAACTAGTAGAAAATGCTCATAGATGGAGTCCCAGTCACTGTTCTGTGTTTGGAAGTGGAGAGCTGGGTGGCGCAGTCCTTGAATGAAATACCTCCCTGCTCTGCCAAGAACAGATCGGGCAGAAAGTCCTGACTTGTCTGAAAGCCATTCCCAAATGTTTATGAAAAGAATGACGAGAAGAAGGAGTAGTCTGTGCAACAGCTTCTCAGCAAGGTGTGATGGAGGTGATTTGGTTCAGCCAAGCAGCCTGTTTGAAATCTCCCCTTGTGAGCTTCTGCCACCTCTGCTCTCTTTCCTGGGAGCCACATCAAAGGTGTTTGGCTCTGCAGCCCGTTCTTGCACTTGCTCAGGCACAGACCTGTCCTTTAGCTGTGCTCCTGCCCTTGCTGGCCCTTCCCCAGTCCGTGCTGGTGCTGGGCTGGCAGCATCGCCCTGCCTCTCGCTCCAGCTGCAGCCTTTGATGCTGCGGACAGCACTGCTTCTGCGACCGCCGGCTTTGTGACTGCCAAACACGTGACGTCTCATGACACCCTGCAGCTACTGTATTTCTTTAAACTTATATAGCTTATTATTTTAGTAGGCTTGATTATAATCTCAGTGTTATTTTCAGGTAGAATGATGAATGTGCTAAATCAAATTGGTCTATCAAAATCTGTATTTGTCTAACAATTCAGTGGTTTTCTTAGCAGCGTAGAGGATGAGCAGCTGGACTCGTCCCACGCTGTATTTAATACAAGATCGCATTTTGAAAAGCTCTGGTTTGCACAGCAGTGGTGGTCTGTGAGTCCATGGTTAGTTATAGGCAAACAGTCCACATAGCCATGAAACATAAAAAGGGTAATTACAGATAGGAGTATTTGTTGGTCTGTGAAGAAAATTGAGTTGACTGCTGTCCACGAGGCCAAGAAGTTTAGGAGATGCTCTAAAGAAGTGTAAACTTACAGAAATAAGTACAAAGTGTAAATAAGGTTTTAAGTCCAGAGAAAACATCACAGGTTTCACACATAGTGTGGTTTTGGCCATTTTTTCTTTGCCAGGTTAAGTGGTTTTGCTCCCTGTATGGCTGATGAACAAAGAAATGTCCACGAGTGTAATTCAGAGGTTGGGTGGATTGAACTGATTCCTCTTCAGAGCCTAAAATTGCTCTGTTTGTTATGAAGAGCTTGTTTTTCAGTGGGCTGACATCCCAGCCTGGTTTTGGCCCACCCCATCCCCATGGCCCTGCCCTGCCATCCCAGGCTATGTCTGTACGCTTGGCCTTCATTTCAAAAGAAAGATAATTTCTATTATTCCCTATTTTGCAGGCAGGTTTAGGAGAAAGACATCCCTGCTTCGAGGTCCACAAATACCAGCCTGCTGAGGGGGCAAAAACAAGTCTGGAGGAAAGTAATTCTATATTCTGGAGAGCTGATTTCAGTGAAGTGTTAGACCTGTGGGACAGTGGCAAGATCCTGAAAAACCGGACCTATCTGGCACGTAAGTATGACCCATGCAAATTCCTCCTTTTTCAGGGTGAGACTTTTCAAAACAATTTCAGTTTTTACATTTTGCACAATATTTAATCCCACTCTTTTCCTTTATTGTATTTTGTGCACATTTTGAACCTATGTAACCACTCAGACTCACATACATGCATCAGCTATGTGACTCACTCTTTAAACATTACTTAACCCACAAAGATGGATATTGATTTTGCGTAACATATCTCTGGCAGAGAGTGTTATTTGCAGAAGTTTTTGTGTGAATTAGAAGAATGTGGGGTACCCTTTGTAGACTTGTTTCATGCTTCAGTGTTTGACTCACGACTCTGTAATCTGGTATCATCTTCATGGCTTTATGTACCTCTCACCCGCCTACTTCTCAGATTTATTTTCCTCCTACTCACCCTTTTGCTCACTACACTCCTCCCAGCTCTCCTCTAACTAATCCCTTCATCTCATTTTCCTCTTCTCTGTTTCGTTCCTTCCCTCTTCGTCTGCCCTTGTCTCTGGTGCTTGGAGTGTCTACTGGTAGGATGCTTGGCCGGGGTCCAATGCGGACTTTACAACCAAGAGTGAAGTGCCATTTTGAGCTCCTTGAAAGACTTACGCTGAGTGCTTCCATGAGTATTTTGGTATATGGATTTTCTCAACTGTTATTCTTTATCCCACACCAGAGCTCTCTTGTAATGCTAATCCTAAGTAGCAAGACATCTAGATGGCTTTTGTCAGCCTTATGGATATACTTACAGAACTGTGTAGGTAATAGTGGTTGTTATGACAGCTATCACCAGATATCCCTGTGATACGTGCTCCTAAAGTGATTATTTCTCATGTGCACAAAATGCTTGGGGTTGAGAAAACCTGCTGTTATGTGAGGTTGTTTAGCAATAGTAGCTCTTGGAAAAGGAGCTGGTGAGTAATCAGTGAGGTCCATCTCCAATTAAGGCTCCTAAAGTACAGTTGCTCTCTTGGAACAAGGAATTGGTGCAATTGTCTTCTGCTTATGGTGCATAAAAAGTCTATATACCCCGTGCCTGTATCTCACATTTTCCCTTTATTGAGAAAACAGCCTACAAACCCCAAGGGGAATGGTTTTACACTGAAAGAGGAGCGATTTAGATGAGATATTAGGAAGAAATTCTTTCCTGTGAGGGTGGTGAGCCCCTGGCCCAGGTTGCCCAGAGAAGCTGTGGCTGCCCCATCCCTGGAGGTGTTCATGGCCAGGCTGGACGGGGCTTGGAGCAACCTGGTCTAGTGGGAGGTGTCCCTGCCCAGGGCAGGGGGGTTGGACCAGATGCCCTTTAAAGGTCCCTTCCAACCCAAACTATTCTATGATTCTATAACTATTAGAAGGTTCTGAATCTGTGTTTTGAGGAGACACCCTACGTCTCACAAATCATCTTCATCTCCAGTGTCTGGGTAAAGATATTTTTCATAGTAGATTTGTGACCAGAGCAGTGCTGATAACATGGGGATGCATTAACTTTTGCTGGGCAGCGCTTGCACAGTGTCAGGGTCTTCTCTGCTCCTCACCCTGCTCCCCCAGTGATGGGCTGGGGGACACGAGGGGCTGGGGGGGGACCCAGCCGGGACAGCCGACCCCGCTGACCGAGGCATATCCCAGACCATACGGCATCACGGTCACCAGTAAAAGCTGGGGGAGGAGGAGGAGGGAGACATTTGGAGTGATGGCCTTTGTCTTCTCCAGTCATCGTTAGGCGTGATGGAGCCCTGCTGTCCTGGGGGGGGCTGAACGCCTGTGATGGGGGGGCTGAATGCCTGCGATGGGAAGGAGAGGAGGAAATCCTCTTGTTGCTTTGCTAGCGTGTGCAGCTTGTGCTTTACCTGTTAAACCGCCTTTATCTCAACCCACCAGTTTTCACGCTTTTACCCATCTGATTCTCCCCCGTCCCGCTGGGGAGAGCGGGCGAGCGGCTGGGGGGGCTGCGCTGCCCACCGGGGTTAGCCCCCAACACGTACCTCCCACTGCAGCTCATACAAAGTACTGTATGCTGGCCCAGCTCCACGTTCATTCATATATATTTTTGCTATAATCTCATGAACAGGCAGACATACAGACTGCATTTATGGCTGGTATTATTGATGATACACAAATGCATTTGCAGCTTGAGTTTAAGTTAGACAAACAGTGTGGGAAAACAGACGGAAATTATTTCAGATCTATTTTACACATCATTGATTTCATGGTATGCATCCTGGTTTCCTCCATCTGCAAATGAACTGTTTATAAAGATAATTCAACTAACCTACAGATGACTGATTAATTTTCGTGCTGCAAATGATGAAAATTCTATTGAAATACTTACAAATTTCCTTTACATTCTAAGATATTACTGCTGCAGTATTCATTGCTACAGCATTCCCGTATTTTAAGATTCTTTGAGAAGTTCATTTAATAAATTGTGCTATTACGATTTTCTTTGGTTGAATGCACAGAGATACTTAAAAGCAATACGAAACTAAATGGAACCAAACAGCTCATTAAACACTAATATCTAAATGCCTCTGCTTGAGCTGATGGGATTTATGCCATATCCTGACAATCACTCCGTGGGGCTGGAGCCTAATCTTCCATCCCTTTCAGAGTGATGCTGTTATTTTGGGGGCCTGAGGATCTGCCAGGGTCTCCAAGCTAGCTTTCTGCAGCCCGGCAATCGAGAAGGCAGGTGACTTGCTCCTCACAAAACTTTGCTTTGCTATAGCTAGGAGGCAACTAAACCCTCCGGCTTCACAAAAAAATCCCAACATAAGAACAATTGTGCTTCTTTTTATGTAGCATGTTTTATTCAAGAACAGGTATTTTCTGAAAGATTTTATTTGGGGACATTACTTGGAGGAAACCACCAAAGGTCACTTTTTTTCCAAATTTTCATAGACCTGTATTAATATGCTTGAAACCTTGTTTAGAAACAAGGTGTTTCCAGCAGAGCACAGCTAGCCAACATGACTTTGTCAGTGTTATTGCTGTTTTTGCTGGAAGTGCGGGGAAGGATGTTGGCTTCCCTGAGATTTCCTGGGCTGCTCTGAGCCTTAGCACCACTGGGAGGCAGGGCAGATAACAGCTTTGAGAGAAGAAATAACTATATGAGTCCTTCGTTTAAAAAAAGTAATCCTTTGACTGTTTTCTTGGACTTCAGTAAAATTAGTTCCTGTTTACAACAATGTGTAATCTGAATGAAGTCCTCAGGCTTTCTCAGATCATTGACTCCTCTACCGGCAGCAGCTAAACGTACAAATCCAAGAACTGCTGTGAGAGGTGTGTCAGTCGGTCTTAGACAGCCGAGGCAGAAGACAGAGCAAAGGCTCGTTTCCCTATGACGCAGAAAACCAGACATTAAAAACTATAGGGAACACCAATAAACATTAGCATTTTTATCTCAGGCTTTTCACCTGAAGACCTCTATGTGCCTTGGAAACGCTCAGAGCCTGTGTTAGTATTATCTTAATTTACATACACCAAATGAAGGCACAGAAATGGTAAAGGTCTTTGCTGCTGTTGAGGGAGGGAGATCAAACCTCTCTCTTTATGACAAGAAAAAAGATGGCGGGCTGAAATTTCTTGACATACCCCCTTGAAGTAGTTTGCATGTTATTAATTGTATGTCTGTCACATTTTAAAGGGTCTACAAGGTCATATTTTGTGGATCACTGCTGCTCCTCCTGAAACTTCGGGCATGGTGAGACGAGCTATAACTCTGCCATGAGAATGCAAAAGATTGTGGAAAAGATCCATTTTGACTGACCTGCTTTGAATTCTACTAGAAGCAAATTCCTGAGGTCATCTGCATTAGAGGTAAGCAAACCAATTCTCCTTTATAATGATGACATTAAAAAAGTAGGGATAGCCTTAATTATGTATCACATTACTAAGATAAACTGACATACACTAGGAGGAGGGTTGGATTATCTGATTAGCCTTTCCTAACTTCAACTTTAATGATTTTCCCCATCAGTCTCTCCATTTCTCACAGAAGAAGTAGCAATATATTTGACATTCCTTAGTAGACCGCCTGTGCTGACAAAGTGTGAAACAGTATTTCTAATGGGTTAATGTAATGGTCTTAAAATGGAGAGTGTGTGTGTATGTGTGTGTGTGCGCGCCTGCGTGCAAAATACTAGTTTGGTCAAAGGCTATCCTAAACAGGTCATCAAAAGAGTGGATGGAAATGGCTGTAGTATTTCTAGTTACTGGATCTACAACAGCTATAACATAAGATGAAAAATCAGATAAGGGTACCCAAGAGTTGTAGAAAATCCCACCAGATAAATCAAGGTATACATGACTCGCTGAATATTTACGTTGACCTAACCTGGACTTTTCATAGAAATAGCGGAGCTCAGTATGAGTGAGAACAAAACCTGGTGCCACATGAGTGAGCAATAGAGTCACCAGTATTTGCAAATGGTGATTGCTTTGCCCTTCAGGCAGTGACTAGACACAAATCCTTTCAGCGGGTCTCTGCTTCACCACGAGCCTGTCTGCCTCATGGCTGTTGACCAGGACTTTCCTTCTGGTGCCGTTCACAGCTGTTTGATTGCAGCTTCTCTCTGGCTTCATCATCGCAATGCAGATCATGTCACTTTCTTGGCAAAGTGTATGTAGTTGGCCTTTATTAACATGGGGAGCGTTGAATATGCATGCACGTGCTCTGTAATTACCGAACACCGCTTTGTACCGCTTTGTATAAATGAGTGGGTGTGCTGCTACAGGCCACGCCTGTCATAAGCACCCTTATTCTTTGAGCATCCGTCTGCACTGATCCCTTACAACATCTCTGCATTTGGTGTTAGCAATTAACCTAACTACCTGGTAGTAAGGGGCAGCTCTGCTATAAAAAAAACTCTTAAAATCAAGAATTTCAGTGGTTTGTAAATAGGTAGTAAAAGCCAGTTGAATTGGTTTGATTAAGAAAAAAATCAGATACTAAAATATATATCTCCTGAGTTATGTCAATAGGATGTGAGTACATGAGTGATTGTATTTAGCTTTCACATTGGTGTACTTATAAAGTAGAATTTTTAAGCGTCCGTCTCCTTTGTGATTTGCTCTTAATGCTAGTTTATTTTGACAAAATGAAAGAAGTAAGAAAGGCAAACCAGATATACGTGTATGTAATGCCTGCAAGAGTTAAGGAGCCTTGGCTCAGCGTGGCAGGTCTCATCTCCTTTAAGAAGAATCTAGGCTGGGTGCGATGGTGGGGAGGAGCGGGGGTGTGCTGGGTGTCTTTGCACCTCAGCATAATGGGCCTTTTGGAAATGTATGCATTAATCATTAGCGATGGAGACAAGATAAAGGAATTTGGGAATAAGGCAAGAGAGAAAAGGGTGTAGGATTAGTATAAATAACATTGCCTGACACCTTAGTTTTGTGTTTATCACACAAGTGATTTGGAGTAGTGAAAATAAGATGCCAGAAGATCTGTGTGGGATGGAGGCAAATATGCTGCAAAGCGAAAGCAGACCCTCCTAATACAGAGCAGTTGAGAGGCACGATCTGTAAGCCAACGGCGCAACGCTGAATCACCGCCCTCTCTCTGCTGCTGCTGCCAAGGCCAATCCGATATACCCCAGAGAGTTCAAAGCAAGTGCGGTTTGCACACAAAAACATAGCTGGGAGCCGTATCAGGGAAAAGGTTACTAAAGGCAATATATTTCTTAATAATTCAAAAGGTAAGAAACAAAAGTTACCGACTTAGGATAATCTGTTCATGTTCTCTCACTTGCATCCAGCTTACCTGCTACTTAAATAACAAGCAATGCCACGTGCATAGGTGTACACTAAACTCCCATTCTTCTTCCCTCCCTTTTTGCTGTTTGTAATTCCTGTTATTGTCCCTAATCTGAATTATTGGCGGGACTGTTACCACACCTCTCTGCTGTTTTAAAGAGTCCCTGTCCATGCTGACCAGTTAATAGCACAATCATAGTTGGAGACTGAAAAGTAGTGAAAGTGAGGTGGAAGATACTAGCATACGTGATATGCTGAGGATAATGATTCCTCCTGCAGCAGTTTCTGTAATTTCAAAAAGTAATGCAGAACAGCATACAAAAAAAAAATTTGTAATAGGTGTGTGGCCCTCTGATATGCATATGGACATATACTGTACGGCAAACTCACTGGGAGTGTACATATGCAAAACAGTGACACTGTGGGCCAAATTAACAACTGGTACAAACTATCACTGCTCTGTTTACTTCAGTGGAACTGTTATTCTTCCATAATTGCATGTTTGTCCTAAGCCTGGCGCACTGCAGGAAACCCCTCTGGCACAGGTACCCTTACTGGTGAGACAAGCCTGCGGGACCTGGGGGTGCACCGCAGCCAGTCTCCCAGCTCCGTGTCAAGACAAGACCCAAGCCCACACTGTTGTTCGTGCTCAGGGCCTGCATTAGAAGGGATACCCAAGCCTGCGGGATGAAAAATCGCTGCAGCACATGTTGGCCTTGTCCCTTGATCTGGGTGGGGACAGGAGCAAAAAACATGAACACGCTTGCTGTGCAATCTAGTTACCGAAGCCTAGAAGCCAAACAACAAATTAGCCTAGAGAAAAAGCTGTCCTGCTGCTTCTAAAACCTCCCAGGAGTAGGAGAAGGACTTGTCGTAACTTGGATAAACCTCTCCAAAGCTACTGTGCTGCCACTTTGCACTTAGAATGGGAGAAGCCATTCAGCACCCTACAGATACAGTAGGAGAAGTAATTGTCATCTGCAACACAATCACTGATTTGGAAACGCAAAATACAGGGAGAGATCTCCACCCTAAAACAAGTGGTATGCATGCCTGATTTGGAATTCAAATGGGATGGGTGGGGTGGTTTTGCTGATTACTCTTTGGGGCAGGAATGACAGAGGAGAGGTGATTTAGATAGCTTGTGCTCCTTCCCAGAGCTTCCCAGCTTGGGCGCAGAAATGTCTCTTTCGGGAAAGGTCTAGAGAGAGGGATTTTAGATGGTGCTTGCTGAAAGAGGCCTGTGAACAGGGAGGCTGTACCTGCTGCCCAACCGTACAAGACTATGCATTTCTGAAAACAAGTGAATTAGCCTATCTTGACGTCTTATAAATGAAATAACCTACAATGCAACCTTTTACCATTGGGCAAGTTCAAACAGTGCAAATTTCCTCACTGATAATCCTGCAGAGAATAAGCAATACAGGCCATGATCTGGAAAATTCCGTGAGACCTAAATTCACACAGCCCTCTTCCCATGGGCAGGGCTTTAGAGCTCGAGCTGACCCCTCTCTTCCTTCCTTCCTTCCTCCTTCCAGTTGGCCAGAGCCCAGAGCTGGTTGCTTTCAGCTGTATAAATGTTGTTTATTGTTGAATTCTCAACAGTGAAAGGCAACTTTCACTGCAGATAGCTTGTGTATATTGTCCCAAGCGTTGCAGACCAGCTCCAGCTGGGAAGGGGGGAGGGAGGAAACTATTGCTCAGCTTTTCTGCATTGGCAGAAATGTTGCTCGGGGGCATTGAGGTAAGCTGGAATTGCCTAAGTCTTGCTATCTCTGTTAATCAGACATGAGATGCCTAAAATTGAGTGCTGGAGGTTAGTGAACATAGAAAACATTGGCTCTGGATTTTCACTGCGAGCATGCCAGCCAAAAATATCATTGCAGTATCCTAGGCTTGGAATCCTCCCCTCGGCAAACATATTTCAAGCTTATACAGAGTGTACCACCATGCCCATGTGTTAGCGTGGCAGTATGCCAGTTCTCAAGGTGGTACACCAGCTTTAATAGGACATACGTGCTAAGAAAAGCCATATTTAGTAGGGCAGCCTTCCTAATGCTCTAAGTACCAAACCTTCAGCCAGAAGTCCCTTTTATAGAAAGCTGCAGGCCTGTTGACACAGGCTTGGGTTTGTCAGGGCTCTCATTCCCAAATAGCCAGCCTGCAATGGGCCAGGAGGGGATAAAANAAAAAAAAAAAAAAAAAAAAAAAAGACGGGGGGATTAAAAAGGCAGGTGGCCTACAAAATCTATTAATAACACAAAGGACAACAGAACATGGCTGCTCAAAATCATAGCCTTGAGGCACAGCCTATTAAGGCATGACAATGGCAAAGAATGACTTTTGGGCAAGATTTATCCCAGCCGCTGAATAACTGTCTCCCAATATACAAGTTAGGCATTTGCCATAAAATGCAGGAGACCAGCGAAGTTTTTAAATAAATGCTGGCTTGAGCATAGTGTATTTTCAGTCTTTAACTGTGTGCTTGCCCCAGGACTTTATCTAGATCCATGCTGAACATAATGTTTGCCATCACTCGTGACTTGACTATTTAAATTGGCAAAAGCAGGCTTGCCATTTCTCAGTGGTTGATCATAATGAATGGGTCACCTGCCTCCGTGCTGCACTCTGATGAAAAACAAAAGGAAATTGATAAGAAAAACGCCTGCTGTTACTACGAAACTTAAAGCTGGACGGTTAGCAGGTGTATGGCAGTCATTCACAGAAATCCCACATATTCTCTTTTAAGGGTTTTGGCTAGTGCTGTGCACCTGCTGGTGCAGTTGGGCAGAAGTGATGCATATGGACAGTCATTAGCACGTCCTCTGCTCAAATCCTTTCCTCCGTGGGGGATAGATGCATCTTCCTGCCTGCAGCAGATACTGAAAGAGCGGGGGGTGTATCTGGTGAGTTGCGTCTTTCACCTGTTTTCTAAATTGGGCTATGGATCCTGTGCAGCTAAAAATGTAGAAAGTAGCTGTCTGGTTTAGGAGTAGAAAAGCCTTTCATGTGGAAATTCAAAAAGGGAGATAACTGAGCTTCAGGCTGACTGCTAGAAGGGCAATAGCATCAAACAACATCTTCTGATCTTTTTTTCAGTCTTATAATGCATTCAGCATGGCAATTGAGTACACAATTCATGACATTGTCCATGTCTTATACTTAACCTAAAAATCATACACGATACTTCAGAGAGAAATAAAAATGTTCCAGGATCTAAAACATGAATGCTTCCATTGGCTCTATATGGACAGACTGGAGAAGACGAGCCTCTTCTTATTTTTAAGTCAAGACCCAAGCCAGCACTGCTTAGAACGAAAAATGCTGAAATGGATTTTTTGTAAAGGTCACTCTAAAGGTCACACAGTGACCCAACATACGCAGACTGAATACCTTTGTAGATGCAGAGAGAGATCCATTGTAGGACTTTCCGATTGAAGAACTACTCAAAACTAAGAAAGCTGGTAGAAAAGGTAATTAAAAAGAAGAGCCAGAAGGGCAGACTGCATGCAGGCAGGGTGGATATTGTTTAAAAGAAACTGTATTAGAATTTAAGGGTATATTTTTGACTTGAAAGAACCTTTGAAAAGAGCAAAGAAGCCTGGATGAACAACGAAATTTCTTAAGTAGAAGGTTGTATCTCCCAAATTTTAGATTGTGCCCAACTGAGGAAAGGAGAGAAAAACATAAATTTAAGTTAAATATAAAATCAAAATAAGGCAATCAAGACAAGACTGTGACGTGTTTCTCAAACACGTCAGAAAGCAAGAAACCCTGCAGCATCACTCAATGACCGACACACAGAAGGAGTACTCCGTGACAAGGTCCTGGCTGGCTGGAATCTTCGCCTCAGTGCTGGCTGGCGGAGAGCTCGAAGAGGAGCTCGTGCTGGTGGCCTCCTCCGCAGGGAGAGCCCTGTGGGAAGGCTCTCACAGTGGCGGGGGTCTGCAGAAGAGGCTCTGGAGCAAAGCCAGCAGAGCAGCCAGCAGCAAGCTCTAGGAGCACAGTGGCTGGAGAGACCGAAGAGAGGACTTGCTGAGTGCGGCAACAAATGGCTCTTTACAAAGAGGAGTGGTGGGTGACAACGCTTTCACCAGTTTTGAAGGGGCTCCAGGGGGGAGCCTGGGAACCACCTCCAACAGGTCCAACTTGGTAGACAAATTGGCAGAAATGGAAATGTCAGTAAAGCCACGGGCAAATATGAAATAGCAGGAAAGAGTCAACAGCGTTTGGAGCAGGAAGTTGCCTTCGTGTGTCTGCTACATCGTTCTGAAAAAGTTACGAGAGTGTGGACAGGAGTGATCTGCCTCACAGAGTTGGGTTTTATGAAGACTTTCAGGATGGTCACAGGTGAAAAAGGAAGCTCCTTCCATGGGCCAATAATTGTGAGGCAAAAGATGATCAGATTTTGCAATGCAGAAAGATGACAAGCAGAGTTTCTTAGGGATCTGTGCTTCAACCTAATGTTAGGCATGCTCAAAAATAATTTGTTAAAGATTATGAAGTGAAAATTTTGCTGGTGATTATTAAATTATTAGAGATAATAAAAAGCAAAAGCCAGCTGGGAAGAGTTGCACAGTAATTTCATGCTAGTGAAGGAGTGGGCAGTAGTACAGCAAGTTGACATTTAATATGGATAAATGCAAAGTAACACAAAGAGCCAACCCCAGTACAAAAATTCAGTGATGTGTTCTGCCCTACTTATTCAGGTTCTTCGCGTTGCTGTAGGTAGGTTTATGAAAACATCAGCTAAATACCCTGTAGCTGTCAAACAAAACCAAACCAGCCCTCCCCAACAGGGCAGTTCAGAATAACCGAGAAGGAAATAGCAAACTGAACAGAACGCACTCGAACGCTGCAGTATAAATCCCTTCTGCACCCTCACCGTGATTACAGCCAATCTTCCGCTCCCAAAATCCTAGAAACTAAAGCCTAAAACAGATGTAACAGACTTAACAAAAGGTGTGATAGGGCCACAGAGATGAGCAAAGGTTAAGAAAAGCTTGTGTACTTGGAGGCACTAGGTGTGCTACAGGTCTACAGCCTGGAAAGGAACAGAAAGAGGGCGTTAAGAGCTGGTAAACGCATAAGTCTTGGGAGAAGCTGAACAGCTGATAGTTGTTCCCTATTAACCATAATGTAAGAAACAGGAGAAATAAAATTAAATAGTTCAAATTATAAAGAAGCAAACAGAAGGAGGTAATTTTTCACACAGTACATTGGAATTTGTTATTCCAGGATAATGCCAAAAATTTACATAGGTTCAAAAAGGATTTTGACCAGTTCAGAGAAGAAAAACATATCAAAGTCTACAAAACACAAAGGTACGGACTCTGGTTCAGGAAGCCTTTGAGCTGCAAGCTACTGGAAGCCGGCAGGTTACCCCGTAGAAGTGTCACTGCGTGCTTACCTTGTTGGTTGCTGAGCCTGAACATCAATTACATCAGTCTTGTGAGTTTGGTGGCTTGTTTTTTTTCCTGCAAGGGGTGAACAGTACATAGAGCATTAGTGAGGAGAGCTCACAGTGAGGGCCTGGGGGCAGGATGCTGAAGGGGCAGTGGTGGCATGTGGTGCGGCACATGCCCTGGGTGGCGTAACAGGAGAGACGGCATTGCTCCGTGGATGCCACAGAGATTAGAGGCTGTAGTCCTGAACCGAGCAGTGCTACAGTGAGTGTCGTGGATGACTCATTTGAAACAACTGTGTTTCTCAGTGAATCTGTTAAAAGTTTCTGTGTCTACGTCTATCATCAGGCCTCATGTCTTGGTCTGTCGGATGCTCTCCCTCACCTACCACCTACCTACGCTGCGGAGTATCCCATAGAGATTAGACTCACACTTTGCTGAGCGNCCCTTTTTTTTCTCCCCAGGGACGTCTGCCTGGGATTATCAGTACCGCAGCCATCTGAACAAAACCAAGATTCATTAGACACAGACAGAACATGAAATCCAAGTGAAAGAAACAGTTTGCATAACAAATCTCGTGAGGTTTGCATTTCCCGTAAACTGAGCAAGGTAAGACGAATTCTCAGGCGAATTACCAAGAAAGAAGAAAAGCCTCTGCACCGTGATGGCAATACCCTGTCTCTCATCAGCCTGGGTCCTTCTGCCAGCATGACGTGACGCTGCTCTCTGGGGACGTGTATCCTCCAGTCACCCAAACTATTAAGTTACTCCACTGACTGGAAAACTGACATACCATGAAAGACAGTAAACTGTAAGGATTTCCTGTATTGTCCAAAAAACAGGCCACTGACTACATCAAAGACCTTTCAGAATAATTAGCAGCCACTTTTCAAAGCCTTTGTGACGCCACACCTCACAGATCAGGTCATACAATTCTAGTCAGACTCTTTAAAATATCCCCTAAACGTTGGGTTTTTTTTTTCATTTTCTGTAAACTATGAATTACTGATAGAAACACAGACCTCTGCTCAACTTCTTTAATGTTTATGTTACTTATTGGCTCAAATTTACAAAGAAATAGAGAATTTGGAAATTTGTCATGAAGGTAAAAAGCCTGCTACTTCTGAGAAACGCTGCTTCAGGAAACAAGGGAGACATGCATTTTCATCCCGCTTCTTTCGCAATAAATGCACAGGATTGTTAGCACAATAACCAACACTAGATTCGACATTATGTCCTTGCTGTAGGAGGAAAGGACTATACCCGGCAGAGTGAGCCGAAATACAAAACCAGCTTCCTGGACTTCAGTGTTTGTACATTCAGGTCCTGACGAGGAGCACTTAGATGTACCTAAAAATCATTCTTAAAAACAAAACAAAAGAGCCCCCTTTGATGAAAATCAAGCAGATCAACTCACTTTTCCTGAGTAATCCTGCGTTCCCTATAAGCAAAGTAGATCGACATGGATTGTACAAAGTTCCTTTGGCCATTGAAGAAAGTAGTTAATTAACAAGAAAAGAGACAACTTGAAAAATCAATGCTTTGTTTAAAAGCAAGTGAAAAAAAGATAAAATGTTTGATCTTTGGTGATTTATGGTAGATTTTATTTAGTATTTATTTTTAAATTATGTGATTTCCATAGCAGTCTCAATATGCCACACTGGCATAAATATTAATGCAGAAAGAGAACAAGTTTGTGAAGAAATGCCTGACAAAAATAATTGTCGATGCTTATACTGATTTTCTCCTGGTAGTTTCTCAGCAAAACACATTTTTCTAGTAAATCTGAATGTTCTCTGCTTTATTTTCCTTAAATCTGTGTTTAATCCATCTTCTTGTCACCCCTGAATGAGCTACCGATTACGTGACAGTTCTCTTCTCCTAGTAAGAGGAAAACATAGCCCTGAGCTGGAGGGATGCTGGTGTGCCTCAGCCCAACAGCAGGTCAGCGCGTGATTTAGCAGCGCAGTTTCCGTTGCACGTTGCAGCTAAGGGGACCTGACGGCTTGCTGCTGCTGCTGAAAATGTTGCTCCTTCTCTCTTTGCCAGCTACATGCTTCTGCTGCATCGCCGTTGTTGACACTGCCGCTCGTCGGCATTGCACCGGATCTTGAGTCAAGAAAGAAAATGATTTGTCTCACTTTTGAAATTGTTTTGATTATTTTGCATTACCGCTGACACGAGGTAGGAAGTTATGAAAGCAGATCTTTATGTATAATGTATCAGCACTTTCTGCCTGTGCCTGTTTGACATACATCCAAAGTGTTCAAAACCACAGGGAAGTTACAACACAGTAAAATCCTGTTAAAGGAGGGGCAAGCATCTTGCTCGTGCCTGAAGTATTATGTTGTTACTGGAAACTGAATAACAATTAACCTAGCCAAAAGTCAGGTCAGACCTTTCTACCATTGGAGACAGTTAGAAAAATTCCACTGACTATCGAGGGTGAAGCCGAGCACAAAGGTGAGATTAATCCACCCTTCGCATTTAGTGGGTAATACTAATGGCATGGATTGACTTAAAGAGCGGCCAAAGAGCGGTTAAAGCTATTTCGTGCTTTAACATTGTCTGCTGATGACATACAGCTGAAGGAAATTTCAGTGTGGGATTTTTAACTGGTTGACACACAATGTTACCGTAACTAGAGGACACTCGGTCCAATCCCAACAACCGGAAGGTTTCTGTCTCCTGAGGTGTTTACCTGGGTGTTTTCACCACACTGTACCACAAAGCTTTTAAAAAGTGTATCTCGACATAGGCCAGGGGATTACTGTTTCATCCTCCTGGAGTGATGAAACCAGAAAAGAATAGAACTGGGAAAATAACTTAGTAATAATATATTAAAAGCTATTTATGTTTTGTGGGAGTTTGATTCAACTTGGTTTATAGTCTTGATGAGTCTTCTATGACATTTTCAATAATACATTATAAAATACTAGCATGTTTTAAAATAGTTAATCTTCTACATCCAGAAGCAGTTTTCTGTGTTCGGAATCATATTCAGCCCCTAGACATTTTGATAATGCTTTAAGAAAGATACATACTGAAAAATATAGATGCAGTGTTGTCATTCAAACGTCAACCTGATAAAATATTAAAATTTCTTATGAAAATTTTCCAGAAAAAAAGAGAAAAAATATCCCTGTTTACAAGCTTTACAGTGAGAAAAGCCTTTTTTCTGAGCAAAAGATTGTGCAGTAACATCATTAAATATTGAACTATGGTGAAGTGTGTCTGTACACAGCCTTCTTGCTGCTCGGTATGATGTAGATTTATTTTCTCCTCTGTGGAAACAGAATAACGAAATTCTATTTTAAACCAAGGACCGAAAAGACAGTAGGATAAAATCTGTAACTTTCCATTATTACTTTTACGATTTGTTAAGCTCAGTGGAACTAGCGATACGTTGTGAATAGAACATTTTTTAAATCCCCTTTGAAATCACTAAAGTGCAATAATCATTTAAAAGACACAGGAATTACAAAAATCAACATGCAGCTGGTACCTTGATCAAATGAAACGCAGCCTTGCCTGCCTGATTTTTAACTATTGCTCTCCTGCACAACATCTAAAGACACTAAAGCCGCAGGAGGGAGAGAATGCAGTGTGCCCTATTTTCACGCCGGAGTATTTGCGTTCTGCATCCAGCGAGGCTGGGTCGTCAGTCAGTTCTGCGGTTGTCGCTCAATAACAATCGTAACAACGCTCGTTTAAAAATAGCCCGATTGCTGATGTAATTAACGAGGTGCCTTTCATGTGGGTGATGGCAGCCTCGCCTGGGCACCGTGCGGGGCTGCGCCGGTGCCTCGCGGGAGAGCGGGAGCCGGGCAGGGGTATGTCCCCGTGGGACGGGGAACGCTTTCTGCTGGCTCTGAGCCCACCACCGCCTCTGTGGGCTGGTGGCCGCACGGCCAGACCGGGAAGAGTCCCCCAGGGCCGGCGGCTGGCTTTGGCCTCCACTCTGCTGCCAACCGCAGCCCCGTGTCTGGAGGAAAAGCGAAGGCTTGGCCGGCGCTGGCAGCCCGGCCTCGCCGCTGCTCCGGTCGCCCATCGCGGGGAGCCGCTGCGCGACCAGCCGCGGGCTCTGCCCCAAGGCACTGGGAAGGGTTGGCAAATGGCTGGCTGCAAAGAAAAGCCTTGGTGTCCCGTGCCGGTCCCTGATGTCCACAGTCCCGCAACAGCCAGATGAGAAAGTAATGACCTTTGTAGGAGAAAAGCAGTAACTATTGCTCTTAACTATTTTAACTATTTTTTTCCCTGGCCTGTATCGGGAATAGCACTGGGGCAGTGACCGTCCCCCTGTCCTCGGCACTGGGGAGGCCCCACCTCGAGTGCTGTGTTCAGTTTTGGGCCCCTCACTGCAAGAAAGACAGTGAGGGGCTGGAGCGTGCCCAGAGAAGGGCAGCGGAGCTGTGAGGGGTCTGGAGCACAGGTCTGATGAGGAGCGGCTGAGGGAGCTGGGGGTGTTCAGCCTGGGGAAAAGGAGGCTGAGGGGAGACCACCTCGCTCCCTACAGCTCCCTGAAAGGAGGGGGTAGCGAGGCGGGGTTGGTCTCTTCTCCCAAGGAACAGGCGATAGGACAAGAGGAAACGGCCTCAAGTTGCACCAAGGGAGGTTTAGGAGGGATATTTGGAAAAACTTCTTCACCCAAAGGGTTGTCAGGCACTGGAACAGGCTGCCCAGGGAAGTGGTGGAGTTGCCATCCCTGGAGGTATTTAAAAGCCGGGCAGCCGTGCTGCTGAGGGACGTGGCTTAGTGGTGGGCTTGGCAGTGTTATGTTTATGGTTGGACGTGATGATCTTAAAGGTCCCTTCCAACCTAGATGATTCTCTGATTCTCTGGTTCTGTTTCCTGCAGGAGAAGCAATCGGAGAGTTCTGCAGCCCGGGGCCGGCGGGCAGTCGGCGCAGCTCAGAGCTGTGCAGCCAGGGAGGCCGTGGCCGGGTCTGTGCGTGGGTACGTGCACTGACTCTCTGGCTGGGGACTTCTGTGCTATCATTTCTTTCATCGCAGTTGTTTAGAAACTGTTGCTGTGAATTTACAGCTCCCAGTAAACAGAATAGCATGTCATTTTGGACGGACGCTGGCAGCAGTTTATTATCATAATGCTGTTTGGTAAGCCAGTGAAGCATCCATCTGATTTCCTAAAGAGCATTTTCTGCTTAGGCTGTGGCTCTATTAATCTGTTCAAGCCAATTCTGTAAAACCCAAACCATCTGTATTTGTGAAGATCATGGTTTATTTAGATTTTCTTTGTGTCTACTGTCAGTGGATGATTAAAAGTACTAGGGATTTACAGTGTAAAGTCTATATATTGGCATGTTACAGTGACCTTCTAAGTAGCGTCTCCCAGTGTTTGAGTAACAACTGGTACAGTTAAGTCCAGCAGGAAAACAAATAATGGCTACAAATAATGAAAACAGCTAAGCTTTTGCAGTGTGTAATGGCTGCAAATAGTGGAAATAGCAGAGTTTTGCAGTGTTTCAGCCTATTCACCAGGCTTTTGTTTTATTTGTTATTACTGAAGTTTTCTTGTTAAATACACAGCAATGTTTGGTTGACATTTTTGTACCAAGTATGCCTGGCATTTCTAGGAAAATGACGAAGCAGTCACTACAGATCTGTCCCAACAAGCTTGTCGAGGGCCCCAAAGAGGACTCCTGTAGGATTTGTGTTAATATATTACATTAGCTCCCTTTGGCTGATGTTTCTCTTTTTCTTTTTTTTCCCCCTAATTTTCTCCTGCCTCTCTCCTGAAAGTAACACTAACTTAGATTCTGTTGCATGACTTGGCAAGAAGGCATTACTTACCGTTTCTTATTATACCTACATGCACAGGTACCACGCAACTCCAGGGAGCGCCTCTGTGACAGACTCGGAATCGTGCAGGTGGGACAGCAGACTCCGCAGACCACTCCTGCAGCACTTATGTCAGGTCGTGTGGGGCCTTGTGCCGTCAAATTTGGAATATCTCTAAGGATGGACCCCAAGCTCTCTGGGCAACCTCTTCCAGATTACCCACCCGCATGCTGAAAATTTGTTTCATATGTAATCAGAACTTCCCATGTTCCAACTTGCCCCTGTCACCTCTCCTGTCCCTGTGGACCTCTGAGAAGAGTCTGCTGCATCTTCTCTTCACCCACTGATTAGGTAGTTGGTCCAGCAGTAAGATGTCCCCCGAGCCCTCCCCTCTCCAGGCTGAGCTTACGCAGCTCTCAGCCCCCCCGTGTGCCCCAGCCGCGTATCATCTCAGCCCCCCCGTGTGCCCCAGCCCCGTATCATCTCAGCCCCCCCG
>VZSZ01002930.1:368840-396490 GCA_013398815.1 Ibidorhyncha struthersii | reverse complement strand
CCCGGTGGCGGCGCAGAGGGGCCTTGGCAACCCGGGCAGGGCTCGGGGCAAGTGATGGCCGCGTCCGGCCCGAGCTACTCATGTCTTCTGCAGAACCGTGTGCGGCGCTGACAAATTAAATGTGCATAAGCGTGTTCGATAAAGCAGTCCACTTATCTTAGGTGAACGTTAAAAATTGCAGTTAATGCCCTTTTTATTTCATTGCCTTGGTGAGGTGCTCCTTTTTCCTCGTAGGCAGTGTAATAAGGCATCAGAAAAGGGATGAGCTGGATCACTGTTCCGTGATTTCGGTGTGTCAGCTGTCAGCATCGGGCATATTGGTTGCCTGGGTTGTATTTTCACAGGAGCGAATGATAACAATAATGACAATATTACATCGGGTTTTATGGGACTAAATGTGACAGGCTCTCTGGCGGTCTTCTTGTGGTATGGGAGAAACTGGCATAAAAAATCTTCCGACTGTGGAAGCTGCCAGACAATTTTATTACCTGTTATATTTGAGCGGCACCAAATCGAGATGACTGTACTGTTTAATTGGAAAGGAGGTTCTTGGGCTGTAGTGGGTGTTTTTGTAAAGGGGGGTGGTTAGTTCTGCTTTTGTTGATTTATAAAGCCGTGAAATGCTCTGTATGTGTGTGATGGTAGGGGAGGAGAGAGCGCAGTGCAAGATAAGGTAGCAAGCACAGCATCCAGGCGGATCTTTTCCTCCCTGGGTTGTTTCCGCAAGCCTTGACGTGAGGGCAAGGCTCGCTGACGGCAGCGGGGGCTGCGGGAGTCCCCCAAGCAGCTCGCTCCGGCCGGCTCCCTCCTGCGGCAACGCTTCTGTGTCACCGGACCCTTCGAGTGACCCGGGCCCACTGCCGAGCGGTCTGCGGCGATCCGCCTGCTCCCAGAGGGCTGGCACGGGCTGAGGGCACAGCTGGGCCGGCAGGGCTGGCTGTCCCAGCGTGGGCGCCCCAAAATGCTGGATCGGTGCCGGTTATGTGCTTCCATGGATTGGAGTGCACTAGGAAGTGTGGTCTGTGAGGAACAGGGAGACCTGTGAGCCGTCCTGTCGTGTCCTGGGTATGTGGCTGAGAACGTAATACTGGAGTCTGGCTGCTGCTTTTTTTGTGGCGTGTGTACTCGCCGGTGTCTTTTGTCCCTGCCTCCTTCCTCGACATACGCTGATACTCGCGCAGAATGCTAAAGAGAAATGAATACACAGAGAAATCCACTGGACGGCGGAGTGCAGCTGCTGGCCGTGCGCCTCGGCACGCCGCTCCCCACCCTGGCTTCGAGGTGGAAGGGATCTCGGCAGAGCAAGGGCAGGTGCTGCGATGGCGCTCGCATCCCCGGCTGGTATGAGGCACCTGCCCTGCGAGAGCGTGGGCACGGCGGCCTGGGTAAGGAGAGGCGCCTGTCACTCGCCTCCCCGGGTGAAACCAAGCGGCTTGGAAAAGAACTGCTTGGAAAAGCAAGCCACTGGTCTCTGCGATGACCCGTGGTGGTCCCACGTCACGGATGCAGTGATGGCTGCTGTCAGTCTACCTGTGAGGAACAGTAGATCGTGCTGGCGCTGGACACTTTGCAGAACAGAGCAGCGATCATCTGAAAATACATCGGGAGACTGCAAATGGAAATAGGGTGGAAGAAAGAGGAAAAAGGGACCGGTTGAGGAAGGGCACGGAGGAGAACGCGGGTGGTGTTTCAATGCGCCGACAGCCCAAACTGTTGTTGAGTCTGTGGTAAACGTATGGGCAAAGGGAAGCAGCGAAGGAGGAGAATCTCCCAGGGGAAGGAGGCTGTAAGTAAGCTTCATTAAAGGTAAATCTGAAGAGTGGTTGGGAAAGGCGGGTATGTTTACAGTTTGATTGCACACTGGCTTTTGTGGATAATGGCTTCCCATTAGCATTGGCTTGGACTTGACTCCTCTCTTTGTTTTGAAAAGCAAAATCTCTTTGCTACTCTGGAGAGGCCGAATCATGTACGTGGACATGTTTAGGCTATTAATTTTTCTTTGTTCCTACCTCGGTTTGAAATACAGTTTGCAGTTCTGTTGTGTACTTTGTGTTTTACGTAGGGCTTTAAGTAGGCCTTACGTAGGACTACCTGTCCTCACACATTTGCTGATCAGAAGAAGCAGTTATTTAAATATAAGCTAGACTTGCTTAATGGCTTCCCATAAAAATAGCAATATCTCTTACAAATAATTAAGCATAGGCTTAACTTTTCCTTGCCCAGTAGGTGTACGTGTTAGTAGGCCTACTTGTCTTAAATTAAGCATATGCTTAAGTGTTTGCAGAGTTTGTGCCTACATTAATCTCTGTAAATAGCTGTAATTCTCAGTGGATACCTTCAACATGGACATCTGTTCTTATTTTGTTCAGATACTCCGATAGGCGTTGAGACACTCGGCAGTTTAGGGACTTACTGAGTCACGGATGACAAGCCAACCATTGCGCTGAGCCACTGACAGACTGCATTTGTCTTCAGATGTTGTTTTCATAAGTCTGCCTCTTTGAAAATACGAGCTATAAAAAAAATTTTAGAATTATCTATTGGTTAAAATTAGCTGTAAATCAAATTCACTTCCTGTGAATTTTCACTGTGAGGGCGACTTCAGCCCTGGTGCAGGTGGGGGCGGTGGAGCCGCCGTCCTCGGAGCCATCCAGGAGCCATCCGGACGTGGTCCTGAGCGCCCGGCTGTAGCGGGAGCGAGGGGTGGGCCAGCTGATGGTCTGTCAGCCCGGCTGCCCTCCATGGAGTCGTATTTGCATAGTCTGCTGGAAGCCGAGGTGCTCTCATGCAATCTTTAAACACCAGTGTATTAAAAAACTTGTACCCCTGGGTAGCTGAAAATGTGGTCCTACGTGGAGCACTCCTCCTCCCGGTGGAAGCTGCGTGTCCGTTGCACACGTTGGTTTGCGCGACGGCCCGTTGTTGGTTGCTCCTGCTGTACCGGTGACAGGTCTCAAGTGCCGGTGTCGGCAGCGGGACCAGGAGCACCAGCCCAAGGGACAGAGCCATCTCCCCCAGCCTCCGGCGTTCCTTTGTTCGGGGCGTTCCTCAATCACTGAATACATTGGGACCGTTGGCTTTTAGGAATTACTGGAGTAATTTCATAAACCTAGTCTACTTTGTAGTTGTATTCCCCCCCTCCCTGCTCCCCCCCGCTAGAAGCAAGGAAGTAATAACTCCCTTAGAGGAGTACACCTCTCATTCGTTTCAGTTTGGGTTTCTTGAGAGTCATGGAATCCAACGTGGCCCAAACAATGGGGGGTTTCCACGAGTATTCCCTTTGCCTTTCGCCGTGTGCTTGGGTGGAAGAAAAACTTGCAGCTTCTTGTATCTCATTTGGTTGAATAAATAATTTGTCTTCAGAAAAAGGTCCTTGAGGAAAGGGTATCTTTTTATATTTTAAAATATAGGTGAAAGAGGTTCGTATGTGAAACTGCTCTCTCCAATTCCAGCATTCGTCTCTCTTCAAGTTCTATTCAATGTCTGTGACTTGTGATTGAATAAACTGAAATTATAAGCTTCCACTGAGATGACATTTTGTCATGCGTTAGAAATTGTCAAAAAGGAGCTTATGTTCATGAAAATATCTTGATGCATGAGATATAATTGCATATGCCTTAAAATAAATAGTTCCGGATGTAGTCACTGCAGCTTAACCTTTTTTCTCATCTCAGTTCTTGTGTAGTGCGCTGGGCAAAGCGTTGGGTGTGAGAAATTAATCCTGAAAGATTTCGAGACCTCAGGAGCCTCTGCGGCACTCCGCTGTTAGTGAGACACGCTTTTGGTAAATACAAGCAAAAACAGTTTTCAGGTATGATGGAAATGCCATCTGCGGACGGGATGAATTCCTGTAAAGCAGTGACTTACCTATATTTATCTAATGTCAGGGTGAAGAATAAAAATAAGATTTGCCACAGGGATGTCATAGCAAAGTACAGCTTGGGCCATGAGGTGACGAGGAATATGGCTGCAGTACAGCGCATAAACCATCTCTTTTTGTGCAGACTCTTTCAAAATGGGCCGTACGGGAGGCTGGCTGTTGTGTCCTGTGTTTACATGTTGCTGATGGATTTGTTGCTCTGAAATGATCTCCCTTGAGGGTGTCTGGTTCCCTGTACTTGAATGTCACGTTAATGAAGTTTGTGTATGTTTTGGTGCGGTCCATGCGATGGGCTGCGAAGGCTTCAAAAGGGATACGCTGTCAGATGCTTGCCCATTCACTCCACTTGCTACTGAGGAAAAAGGCTTCTGTTTTTCCTTCCCCACTTGACTCCATGGCAAAGCAGTGACACGGTGGAGTTCAGGATTGGATTTCTCTACTATGCATTTTAAGCAAACTGTAAATTTGTGAAATAAGCCTGCTGGTGAGTTGCTGGGGGAGGTGTCTGCGTTGTAGATGGTTGCAGTTAGGTTCAAGGTGATGTCTCCTGATGCATTGCCTGGATGGTAGAGCTGTCTCGCACAGCTCATCCTGCTTCTGTGTTGCCGTTGTACGGCCGGAGGATTTCTGAGGCCGCCCCAGGGATGGGTGCCTGCGAAGGGGCTCTTTGGCCGCATCCCCTCGTTGCACTGGCCCCGGGGGCAGCACGGGCTGGGCACCGTGGCGCTGGAAGAGCCTTGATGGATGGCCGCCGTTCAGAGGGTTACGGGCACAGCTGCAGGCGCCATGTCGGAGGAGCGGTTTGACATTCCTTGTGGGGCGCTGCCGAGTCTGGGCTGCAAGGTGGGCAAGAGGCCGAGCGGTGCCGGGCCAGCCTGCCACCATCCAGCCTCCGCTCCAGCTCCTGTTCCACCACTGCCCGCCAGAGGCTCGCGTCGAGGAAAAACGGGAGCTGCTGAGAAGGGACACCTTTTGTGACCAACGCTGCGAACAGACTCTTTAAGAGGTCTGTTGTCTCTGCTGTGAATACTCTGGCTGTGTTAAAGCGTAACTCTCATGGGAGCATGAGCAGGGGCCTCCCCTGCTCACAGCAGTGGCCCACTGTCCTAGTAATAAGCGATTCAGAATAGTAACTTTTTTATTGACTTTTTAAATGGAAAAAAAAAGTCTGGATTGGTTTTATAGATTCTGAGTCCATTGGCTTCCCAGGGATAGCATGTAAAACTTTAAATGGTGATTAAAAAGTCCAGATAAGGAAGCATTTCATAAATGAAAGGGCTTGCGAATCTACTTGTTGTGGCATAATAACACAACTAATAGGCTGTGGTTCTCAGTCAATAGTTTTATAAAAGCTTGCATTTTAAACTTGCTTTTAGTGAGGTATCAGCATATCTTGCCCACTATAACTGACAATAAGTAAACTCTAGTTTTAATGTAAAATTAATGTAAAGACATTTAAGGTGGTTTGTATTAAAATGTGGGTCTGAGGGTGTGAAGAAATTCTAGTTTTATATATACACCCATTGACTGACAGCTCTGTCTGTCGTCCACCCCTGCTCTCTGGTAAAGCCAGTGGGTTATTCTACAGTTGTGTGAGGGATGCTGCTGCAGGCGGAGCAGGCTGAGGGATGCTGCTGCAGGCGGATCGGCCCTTCCTGCAGTTACTGCCCAGACACTGCTGTTGGGGAAGGGATGGTGAGCATCTCCTTGGGTTCAGTATTTTCAAGATCCGTGTTATGGGCTGGCCATTGGAGGGCACTGTGTAGTGGTAAATGTAAACCCAAGGTTATCTTCTGTTTCTGCACAGGTACCATTTTCCTGGGGAGTAAACATGGACTGTGAGCCCCTCGCCGGCTGAGCAAAGCCCTGCCGCTGCCACAGCAGCTCTCAGCCTCGGGGGCATGGCCTTCTCGGGAGCTGTGTTCAATGAACCTCTCATGGGGTTCTTTGTGTTCTGTTTTGGAAATAGAACCGGGCGTGATATGAGTGTGAAATGAGCTTAACTTTCAGGAGGGAACGAAATCAGTATCTTGGGATGTTATGGGAAGAAAGAGTGCATCACGGCAGCTTCTAGGTTGGAGCTGCGTCTTCAGACAATGGGGGGTTCAACGGGTTATAATATTTATCCTTTCTAAACCAAATACAGCTCGTTATGCGAGATGGACTATCTCCACAGGTGCTGTAAGATCCGGAGGCCACACCAGGATTGCAGGACTCGGTGCTATTGCCTTTATCCGTGTCGGACCTGTGGGTCACGCTGCGTGGAGCCGAAGCAGGGCCCGTGCCGCGGGCGCCGTGTGCGGCGCTGCCTGCCTGTGTCGCAACGGCCGGGGGGTGCAGCCTGGTCGGCAGCTGACCCATCTCCGCTGAATCAGGCTAAACTGACAGCCTCGCAGCCCCAGAGGATTATGTGGGGCCAAGACCTCTTAATTAAAGTCCATGGCGTATAAACCTGGATGTTCCTGAGAGAGCAGGAAACCTCTGGGCCTCTTCATAGCAGCGAGGGATGGATTATCTACCAGCTTCAGTCAATAAAAAGTTGTGGGTGCAGTACCAATGTGCAGTAGCAGCTTGGTTTAGTTATAGTTTTGTAAATTGTGTGTTGGTGAACAGAGAAAACCTCACTGTCGTAAATTTCTTCATCTCTTGCTTTTGTTGCTACTTCCTCTTAGATGTTTGTTTTAATTGTGTTGAATATGAGAGTTTTACTGTAGCAGTAAGCGAAATGCTACTAGGGAGCTCTGTCCCCTTTTAGGAAGAAATGAAGTGTAATCTTGTAAACACTGTTATTTTCGGTAAGCTGGGCAAGAATGCAGTGGCAGGTTGGGTGACTTCTCCGACTTGAAAGGAATGTGGTTTTACTGCCGGCGTACTCAGCTCAGCGCAGGACTGGAGCTGCTGCAGTTTCATTAGTAAAAGCTGCCGGGGTTTTATCTTCAGCCGGGACTACAACTGGAGCCTTCAGAAGTGCTTAACCCGCTGCCAGACCAACTTTTTCCAGCATGGGGTTCTTAAACGGCCGAGTTCCTGATGCTGGAGCGCTCCCTTCCCCTGCGCCCTCTATCTTTTCCTCTCCCCTCCCATAAAGAAGGAAGAAAAACAAAACCTTAGGAAAGGGATTGTTTTCTGCAAAGCAGCAGCAATTTACTAGTAATTAATTTTAAAATAAGAGATGTGGTTAAATTGCACAGGCCTGGAAGCTAACTGCAGTTAAATTAGTTTAAAAAAACCAAACACAACACCAAACCAACCCAAAACCCCAACAAAACAAATCCAAAAACTTGACCCTTGAAGTGCCTGGCTTCCAGATAATGTCTTGACTGGGCAACAGGTTCAATGCGTATATTTGTAATTGTGCAGTTTTTCTTCCCACCGTTCTTTGGACCTTAATTCCTGTGCACTGGCAGGATGTATGTATTTGTCAGAATCCTGATTTCTAGGAATTAGGAACTTTGTCTGTAACAAAAGAAATAGCTCAAATTCTGAGAACACTGGCAGGATGTGAGGAATAACTCCATGAATGAGCTGTGCTTTGCGATTAAGCTGTAGTACCTTATTTTTGTGCCTAACTGCATGGATTAGTGTTGTTTTACTGGTGTCATGCCAGCTCAAGACAGGTTTTCTTTTTTTAGTGCAGTTTATCTGCTGGAAAAGAGCAGAATTGTTCAGAATGGTGCACAATCATGCCGTCCTCTCCTTGGGCAGTTCCCAGTTTTGAATAATCCTGGCTTGAGGATGGAAGTATGTTAATATAATCTGTGCATTTCTGTTTGTTTTTAATTGAAAGCAGTTCAAAGTCTCACTCTTTTTAAGCATCTCTATGTCAATGATCACACTGTGTTCACGGCAGGATTTTGGAGAGGTGGGAGTGATGAGTAGCTCTCGGCAGGTGTCCTGGGATGAATTCCTCATCGACTGTCCATCTGGTGACTGGTGTGGCAGGGAAAAGCTCCGCTTCTGGCCTCTTCCTGGTGAGGCTGGGCGTGAGGTCTTGAGCATGCTGCTCCGTAAGCTGCGGTCGGTCGGTGTCCGTGCCCACCTAAGGTGTTCATCGCAGCTCAAAGGGTCCTTAGCTCTTCTGTTAGCCTGCGCCCGCAAGGTGGGTTGTGCTTAAGGTTTTCAGAGGATGAAGAAGCATTTTATCTTCCAAGAATGAAGTGCTCTGGAAGATAAACTAACAGCAAGGAAGAAGTTTTTGGGGATAGGTTGAAGGGAGGAGAGCCAAAGGAATTTTTTTGGTTTTGTGCTCTGTGTGCAGTGCTCCTCATCCTTTGTTTATCCAGTTCCTCTGATGAGAGAGAGAATATCAGGTCTCCATCACGCCGTGGAGTAACCTACGTAAACTGTCATCAACTTTTGAAATAAGTCAACAAAAGTATTTGACTTCTTAATCATTGAGAAATTACAATAGAGACGTTGCTTCACAATCTCACTATTTTATATTTTTTTTCTGCTGAACACCAGCCAGGCTTCTTTCTTTCCTTGCTCTTGGTTTGTCTGTGTGAAATCTTGCTTCATTTCTTCTGCTAGATGAAAGCAGAGACATTTCACTCAAAGGTTTTTGTCTGCTTGAACAAACTTATTAAATGGTCATTTATTTTTCCCCCAAAATTTCTTGGCTGATTTTGTAAGTCTTCACTACCCCTCGTTATGGCCAGCCAGTGATAAGGTATTCTGGCCAGCGTGTAATGGAAACCATAGTCCTGCAGTCATCAGATCCCGATTCTGCTGTGTCCAAAAAGAAATATTAGTAATAAAAAATCTGAATGAAAACGAATGACTTTCTATTATAATCAGATTGCCTCACTTTCTTGGTTTTTAATTCAGAGATATGGACTTGGTCTCTGAAAGATCCTTGAGCCTGAAGTCGCTGGGAGCTGAGAGGTCATACCGTTTTGATGTTGCCAGGTTTTTGCCTGTATCTTATTCTCTTTAGTCATTAGTCTTTTAGTCAGTATAGGAAGCTGTTTGCTGGCCCAGTGGTACCTTTGGCTGGTGTGTCCTTCTGGTTTTTCATATTTATATGTGTACTTCTTCACGTGATACGGATCTCTGGAACTTAAACCGGAAAGGGCCAGTAGGTCGTCTGGCTCTGGAATAGCCAACTTCGGCCCCTAAAGCCACACAAGTTGCAGACCATTCTTGAGTAGCTCCAGACGTGAGCAGCGTTGTGGTGGGACTTGCTGGGTGAACGTGGTCCACTCCGAAGCGGACGGGCTCCCCAGGTGCTGCCGCCCAGTTGCTGCCAAGTAGAGTGGGATCCGCTTGGCAGTTTTAGGTGGGGATCGCGGGAAAGCTGCCCGACTGTTGAGAAAGCCTCAAAGCTTTGGGGTGCGAGTTGCACCTCTTGCAGTGGTTTCAGTGTGGGGCCTTTGGGGTCACGGAGATCACCATCTCAGGTCTGGGCAGACGCTGTGTGTCTAGTAAATCATGGAGCGTCACTCAGCTATGCTACTAAATGCAAAATTATTTTTAAAGCTTTTCAGTCATCATACAATAGTCAAGTGGCAAAGTCTGAAGGTGTTAAAAGAACTAATTCCCTGTTGTGGTGAGGAATTGGTGGAGGGGAGGTGACCAGGTGGTCCCAGCATGCTGGCTCAGTGCCAGGCAGGGCAAGATGAAGTCTCCACAGGTTCTGGTATGGAAGAGAAGCATCAGGTTTTGCGGTGGGAAGGAGGAGGGCCGGCTGAGGCCATCGGTGATGGAGGCAGCGCGGGCATCCGGCAGTGAGGCTGAATTGGCTGCTCCTATAAGAGGCCCTTTAGCCCAGTTTATTAAAATGAGCTGAAATCTGGATTTCTGGGTTTGATGTCATGTGCTGGGCTGTTTGCCGTGGCTCCCTCGTTACCCCGATTCCCTGCCGCTGGGGCAGGCACAGCTGGGTGGGCTGAGGACCTGCAGCTGACGGTCATCTCGCTGCCACCTGCGGGTCGTTGCCTGTGGGTGGTGGCCGGGCATTAAGGCAGTGCCTGTGCACCCCCGCTGTTTAGCAGAGGGAGCCGAGGCTGCCGCTGGTGGCTGGTGGCTTCTTGAGCGGCCGATACGAATCTAGAGGATTTGTACCACTGAAAGGGAGGTCCTGCCTTCTCTTGTGCATCTCGGGACCTTCTGGGAACCAGTACAAATTGCTCATTTGCCTGTGTCTTTGCTGGACTGTTGAGTTGCGGTAGCTGCCAGAGGGGCGATGAGAGTCAGAGGTACGTGGCAGGAGCTGCTGGGGTGGTGGTGGAGGGGGTGTGCGATGAAGGGAGGGCAGGACGTCTGCTGTTTGATGGCCATGAGCTATCAAGTTGGCTGTCTCTGTCTCATGAATCCAAAGCTTTGGCTAGAATCCTGACCCTGGTGAAATCTGTGGTAAGTCTGTCTAAAGATAGCTCATCTGTAGCCTTCTGGAAATGTTAAATGGACAAACTCCCTAGCAGACACATGGAGAAAAGAAAGGTTTCTTGAGTTTGCCTGTGATGATGTTTGTGGTGATGGGAGTGGTGAGAGGGACACATGGCGTATGGACAAACCCGTGTGTCTCTGCTTATGCTAATTTAGCCTTATTAAAAAAGCAACAGAATTGCAGCTTTTGAAAGAGCAAGCAGCAGTGTACTCACTTAACCTCTGTTTTTAGTAAGATGATGTTGTACGTATTATAAAATATTGGCTCAGCCATCGGTTGTAACTGTTGAGCCAAAAGAACTTGAAAATACTCTGTTTGGGACACGTCTTGCTTTAGTGAACTGATAGCTGCAAATTGTACGGAATATTTAAATGGCGTATATGCAATTTCATTTTATAGCTGTGGTAATGTAATTGTTCAAATTCTCGGTATTACTGTGCTCTGCTCCCTGGCTTTGTATGTGCTTTCCCCCCTCTCTTTTTTAAAAGGCAGTCTTAGTGCTAAAGTTAATGCACAAATGGGTCAGTGGATGGACACCTGAGGAGATGGGAAATGTCCCTGTGCTGGCCAAGAGGCGAGTTTGGGGGAACAGGGAGGTGCAGGATGGGAATTTGTGTGCCCAAGGGGGTGTGTGCCATGGTGGGGGGCTGCTTCACTGCTGACCTTACCTGGCCTCCCACACAGCTCTTCATCTTCATAATTTTTCTTGTTGAAAATTAGGTATTATATTTGTATTTTTAAGAATTACACCAGTACTATATGTTGCATTGTACCGAGTAGGGCATTTTACTATTCTTAATAGCTACAAATATATTTAAACCAGGCACAGTCTGGGCATTGTGGAGGTACAGCTGCTTATCTAAACTTGTGGAAACTTCTTGAACCTCGTCAGGTTACTGGCTGAATAGTATAATTTTCCTTATGGTTAGGAGACATTCACCGACAGTGACAAAAATGGTTGCTCTTAAGATGGGATTTATTTTTGGTACATCAAAGGGGCTAAACTAACATCTGGTTGCAGCTGAAGTGAGAGGCTGGATGGCTTTGCTGTCCCCTTACCCTTCCGTAGCGCCAGCTGTGAGCCCTCCCTGCCCCTTGCGGTGGCGTCTTCTGATGGCAAGGCAAATTGATACAGGTTAGCCAAAAAGGATTAGAAATATTTACAATTTAGAACAGGTTCACTTTCTGCTGTTCCAGTGAGTTAAGTTTGCTTGCTACGCCGCCGTACAGTCCTGCGGTTGTCTTGGGTGAGCAGTGGAGGCGGTGGTTGGATGGGTGGGAGAAAGACCTTTATTTTCGTCCTTGCTGTCTGTTCTGTTTCGGTTCCATCTGGTCAAGTCCTGTCAGTTAATATTTTATTCCTCATTTCCAGTGTCTATAGAAAAAAGTTAAATCCTGGAGGTCAGGTGGGAAATAACAAGCGCAACACTAAAAATTCACGTGCAAGTTCAGCCAGGATTTTGGGTGAATAATGCCTGCTCCCGCAGCCTTGGCCTGAGGAGGCACTTCTCGTTTCCATTTCTTGTGCAAAGGAGCTTCGTGGTTTTGCTATCCCTTGCAGGGTAGGCTGGTCTCAACAGTGCTGACACATCTCTGTCCTGATGATGTCCTTCACGGTGACTCACTGGAACTCGCTGTTTGAGTGGAGGCTTAGTAGAGAGCACAGTAAGTTGGTTGAGTCTTGTTTCCCGTCTTCTCCGTTGGTAATACCTCCCTGCCTCTGAACCTCATGGTCTTACCCAGCAGGAGGGCTTGCTTCTGCTGTATTGTCATCTCCTTGGCTAGATCTTCTGCTAGTTCTCGCCCACAGTTCTGGTTCTAATCATCTCGAACAGTAATGGTTGATTAGAGGCTTGTAGGAGACGAGCCCAAGAGCATTCTCATTAAAAACTAGATACTCCTTAGGGTGTCAGTAGCCTGAGAGTGCCATAGGTGTTTCTCCTTCCTCACAAGCTTCTTTCTGGTTGTGACCATAACCGGCTGTTTAACTAACAGTAGTTTTTGCATCCCATTTGAGGACGTGATTTCATTTGTGCCTAATTCAGTTGACAGCCTGGCTACACCCACAAGGGTGGTGGCTCTGCCTTTCTGGCGTGCCGGGAAGGGGTGAGGTGGGTACAGCGAGGACGGTCCAGCAGAGCTGCTTGTCCTGCAGGGACTGGGCTGGGCTGGCTGGGGCTGGGGGATGAGGTTAGAGCTGTCTTCTCCAGGGACATCCTGCAGTTGAACTGGAGGTCTTGTGGTGTGAAGCCACACAGTCAGGTTTTGTTTTGGTCTTACTAATGTCTGTTGTAGTTTAAAAGTCAAATGTTGTAAAACAGTTGGGCTAAGCTGTTACAAGCTGGGTGTGGGTTATCTCCAAGGTTGTTAGTCACCGTGTGCCTGCCTGCCCTTAGTGCAAGGTCCCGGGGGGAGAGCCCCTCTTGGAAGCTGTCAGAGCCACGGGACCTTCGTAACCCTCAAAGAGCAGCCTCAAAGTCCTCAGAGCTAAGATGGTAAAATTTGTACCTAATGCGTTTCCGAGTCTTGTGGGGATCTTCTGATATTATGTGCCTACCTGTGTTGCTTTTTCCTTAGGATATTGTCCAAATTTTGGGTTGGAACTGGTGTGTATTTTAAAGCATTTCAGTCATGACTTCAGTCGTTGTCTTTTGATTGACTGACATTGTTATTAAAGCAATGCCTCTGATGCTTTCATGAATTGATTTAGCAAAATTTGTTATTGTTCTCTTATCCCGCTGACACTACGAAAATTTACCTTTAATCTGTTGTGCTACTGTCATGGAGTCTGATTTTTGTTTTAAGTCTGGTCATTTCAGTTCTGAACTGCTTCTAACCGCCTCTGTTTTTCCTCGTTCCTCTCCAGTGTGAGAGGATGAGAGGTAACTTGTCGCAGGTGACTGTAACGCATGCGAGCGTGTGCCGTGCCGCACAGCTTCCGGCGAGCTGGCTGGGCTGCCCTGTGCTGCGTGCCCTCGCTTGTCTGCCCTACCAGGGATGGAGTTTTCGTTTGCAGTTCCTAAGACTTGCACAAGAAGCAAAGCCATTAACCCATGCAGCGAGCCCCGTGCAAGAGGGGGCTCGGGGTGGCGGGGGTGCTGCAGCCCATAATGGGTGAGGGATGCCACTGCGCACCGCGACCACCGCTGCTTTTCGGGCAGCTCAGGCTCTGTGCTGCACGCGCCAGGACAGCAGTGTTTGGAAAATGAAATCGGGGCCCTCAAACGGTTGTCGCTCCGCAAGCTGGAGCACACATGCCAATAGAGTTTGATAACGCAGGAATGCGCTAGGGCAGCACTGTGTCATTGCTGGTGTTGCTGTGGAAACCCGAATTTGAGCAGCGGCTGGTTTCGCTGGGTTTAGCGCTCGGCATCCCGATGTGTATCGGAGAGGCGAGGCAGCGCTGCAGCCCGCCTCCGCCAGCCCGGGGTCGCCCGTCGGGGCTGTGGGGCGCTGCCACCATGCCGACGCGGCGGGGTGTCTGGTGTGAGGTCGCTCCCCTCCAGAGCTCACACCGTCTTCAGGTGTGTCCTGGGGCTGGCCGTGCTTTCCAAGGCACCTTCTGCCAGCTTATCTGCCAGCTTATCTGCCGGGGCGGGCTGTCCCCAGGGCCAGGCCTGGGCCCTGTCCCGTGCCGGTGGGAGGCCGTGCTCAGGGGCAGCCCTGTCCCTCGCCGGAGCCCCCCTCTGCGGCAGCAAGGACGGACCGTGGGGGAAGAACCCGCTATCAGCCCGCGTGCTGTGGTTTGGTTATGCTCTCCGTAAGGGTGATACCTCTGAAAATCTGTGACCTCTGTGTGGAAAAAGCCGTCCACGGCTCTTATCTGGACTTCCTGAGCTGTTCTTGCTCCGGCACCCACGTAAGGGGTGTGTTTGCCTAGCAACAGCTTTTTTCAGTTTGAGGCTCTTTCTGTTTTTCCTCCTGCCAGGCATCGTGGTCTCCTTCCTGCTGCCGGTGACACCAGGCAGTCGCGCTCTTGTGCCCCGCGCCACTGATGTCGGTGTTGAACGTGGAGCCTGAGGAGTGCGCGTCTGCCTGCGCTGCTCAGGGCTGCTGCACGCAGGTGGGTGCAGTTCTCGACCTTTGGTTTTCACGTCTGATCCCTGGTTGCAATCTGTGCTCTTTGTGTCGCCTTAGATAAAGGTGGTGCTCATCACGCGTTTCAGAACAGGTTTAAGCCCTTCTCCGCTGTTGAACTGGCCGTTAATGTTGTGCGAGTCCCTAGCCTTGTCTAGCGTAGGCTGCAACTCGCCGTTTTACTGACACCGAAGAGTTACTTCTTGTTGGACAAGACTCTTCCAGTCAAATGGAAAGATGTGATTATTGCTAAGTGGAAGCAGAGAATGATCTGCACTATGTGATCACCTTGGAAAAGCTTTTTCACAGAGAGATTCCCCCCCACCCCAATATTCCATGAATGCTTTAAATACCTGAAAGGTGCATTAAAGGCAGGAGGTGTGTGAGAGTGTGGGACAGGTGGTATATTGATTTACTGTTATTTTTTACAATTTCCTGACCTCGCTTGCAGGTTCTGGGGAAGGCTGGATGAGGAAAGAAGAGCGTGGCCGTATCACTATGAGAGCAAAAATGTTGTGAGGAGATAGCACTGTACTGCTGATGGATGCAGAAGTGTTTAGATATTCCCATCAGAAAATCGTCGCAAATTAAGTAGTAGGCTTTGCATGCCAGTGAAACAGTCTGCTGGGTTGGCGAGTGCTCTTAAAGAATATTAAACAAAAATTGCCCTTTTACACACACAGAGTGACTTGGGAAGGACTACTTGTGAGATTCTCCAGTTTATTTCAGCTGACTTACAATGTCGTGGTAATTCTTCTAGCCATGCTGCTGCTGGGGTGGAGTATGGTCTCGTTGGAAAACTACTGAGCTAAAAAGCTGCCGTGTTTCTTCCTCTGAGATGAGCAAAATGAAACAAGATAAAGTTGTTGCAAAAGGCTGAAGGCTTAGTGATTAATGTTAATTTCTCACTCTCGTTACTGCCTTGCCTCTTTGACAACCCGCCTATTGTGCTATGACTTTTTTTTCTGTTTTAGTCATCTTCCCATCTCTCGGCATTACTTGTTACACGGGAGGAACTCGTACTTTTCCTCTAGCCCTGTTTTCTTCAGCCTGCTCGTTCTGTCATTCCCTATGGCATCGCTCCGAGGTCAGCGGTTTGACTAGGTATCGAAGTTTTGGGGTTTGTTTTGTTTTTTTTTTTCTCCCTATGAAAATGCTTAGGAATAGAGCATAAATACCGCTGAACAACGCCTGCTTCATCGAGCTGTGATTTGGCAGGCTCCCAGGCAGTGCTTTTCAGGTTTACCCCTGGTAGCGAAGCCTCCCTTGATGAAACAGGCTATGGTTTGTGCCACACAAGCTACTCCCTTTTCTCTGCCCAGGGCTGGGACTGTTCCCGTTATCTCCGCAGCCTGCGTTGGAGAGCAGGCCCAGGGTCAGCAGGTATTGGGCAGTCCTGGGCACTGGGCTGATTCCTTGGGTTGGGAATTGCTGCCGTGGACCTGCAACCACCACCGGAGAAGGTGGCTCTGCTGAAGCTGCGGCCTCGTCCCTCCTCCTAGTTCCCTGATGATGGGGGCGTTAAGCAAACTTCCCCACGCAGGGGAAAAACCTGAGGCTGGTTACCAGATTAACCACTGCCTCTTCTGAGCGGCCACCTACCCAGGCCCCGCTGTCGCTGTCACCAGGCGGCCGTGCCCCCCAAACCAACAGGGGTTAGGCTGAAAAGTACCCAACCCTACCCTCGTTTTTTTGATTGCTTGTGAGTAATTATTGAGGAAGCAATTTGGAAAGGTGTTTGCAGTCAGAATTAGCTTGTCGAGTGCTTTAATTATATGCCTTTCAAAACACTACTAAAAACCCTACTATATTAAAAACACCACAACCTCCCCCCACCCCGAACTCCAACGCCATTTTTTTGCCTCAGAAACTTTAAAAACCCAACATTGGATTGGGGGTTGCAGATTTTTGAAGAAGTGAAGCTCACCTAGTCACAAACCACTTATTTTGTATTCCCCTTCTGTGTACAGTAAGAATGTGTCTCGACAGCTTCCTGCCACGAAGCAGAAGGATAAAGTTACGGCAGCGTAGGGTCACGTTGAATTGATTCATCTGACTTGACCCCTTCCCTCCCGTCAGGTGTCCCGAGCAAGAGCAGCGCAGCCGGGCAGCTCAGTGAACTCCACGGGCAGAAAATGAGTCTCCCGTCGGGTTATATTTCTGTCGGCTGGGCCTGCCGGCCAGACTCGCTCTCTGTGGGTCGCAGCGGTGGGCGAGATGCAGGGCGGGTGCTGAGAGTGCGTGGTGCTGGAGGGGACGGGCGCTCTTTGGGGGTGACTGCCGTTGGGCTTAATCCGCTATAGTACAGTTGGGGCACACAGAGTCCGCTGGGTCTGAGTCTCTCTTTTTTTTGGTTTTGGTGTGTTAAAGCTTCTTTTTTGCTTAAATTGTTGATATCTGTGTAGGTTAGTGTAGGGATCTGAAAGTTTATTTGATCTCTTGGGAAAAGTATTGTCATTAAGTTGCATTCATTTTAGAAGACATGTCTTCACCAGTCCCTCTGTATTGCTTTAGCAGATTCATCTACGGCACTCTTTCGTGGTTGAACACACAGGGCAAAATGCTGTGTCTTTTCTTGTTCTTGGTGTTGAAAGTTAAATTGTCTTCAGGAATGTTGCCTGCAAAACGCAACTTCAGCTAAATTTCTTCACGGTGCTTTGTGGGGGTTTTATGAAAAAGCCAGAAGTTTGACAAAATGTTCAGATAACTTTCCTTAACTGAATTTTCTTGGCAATTGCTTGTGAGTTGTACGTGTTGTTTGTTGGAGATCTTGCATGCAGCGAGAATGTGTTTTTAAGTTTTAAGCCCTCAGTAATGTTCCCTGCGGCACTTGGGAGGAGAGGAGAGCCCAGAAGACTTTGTAAACAGACTTTAACTTAGTAGTGCAGTTTGCGTGTGCTGGACTGGTTCTCCCTGCTAAATCCTCTTTGGACCTGTGAGAATGCTGTTGCTTCCAGGATGCTTTTTGTTGGCTGGGTGGTATTCAGCCGGGAGCGGGGAGTTACCTGGACTGTATAGCAATTCTGGGAAGCTTGGGTTTTTTCCTTTTTGCATCAAACTTTCTGCTTGCCACATAAATCTCAGCACAGCCACCCTTGTTCTTATTTTGTGTTTGGTGATTTAGCACAGTCCGTCGAAAGTCTTAACACACAAAATGGCTTGCCCTGCTATTGCGCACTAGCGCTGCCTGAGCATTGTTTTAGGGATTTTTTTCTTTGTAGTCCTTCGTGATGGCATCTCTGAACATACTACAGCTTTATTCCTTTATGTATTCCTTTATGGCTCCAGTTCTAATCTAGGGCCAAGGCAGTGTGTTTTTGTGGGTAACTGCATTTCCTATGTTTTGGGGTTCCTTNTATTTTGTTTGCCTGCCAGCGCTGCTGATGCCTTTCAACTTCACTTGGCTTTTTTGCTGACCAATTTAGCACTTTTCTTAGCGTCATGAGTTCCTTAACCAGCAGTTGCATTTTTGGAGCTGTGACCTGATGTTCTGGGCAAATCTTGCTATATTCAACATAAGCAACTGCAATATGAAATTGTGTATAGGCCAAATAATGTTACATAAAATGTCTAAGGCTCTATATTGTTTCGAAACTCCCAACATACACACAAGTTATGCCTGTTACAGGAGGCAGTTCTGTGTGCAGTTGGATTCTGGTATTGCTGCAGCAGCTGTTTTTCTCCCTTCGCTTTGTGTGGCCACGGTAATAATTTAGAAGCAAAACCGGACTTTCTGTAGATGGTCTTTGTTATTTCTGAAAGGGGATGTAACTTCATTTAAACCTGCCTGGAGGAAACTGACTTTGTTCTTCTGACTTCTGTTAATTTGTATTATCCCAAGAGTCTTTTGCTGCTGTACTTCATTCACCATAATATTGATTTGTTGTCTTGGGGAAAAAAAATAAGTAATCCTGTCCTTGATTCTCGATGTTCCTCACTGAGCTCTTTAAAAGTAAAGGACTTAATGATGTTAGAAGCAGAGCCTTCACAGACAGCTCTGTGCGTTAGCTCCCCGTCCGGCTTCGCTGGTGAGTTCTCCTGCCCTGGGGAGAGATGTCTTATGCTTCAGGACTAGGCTCAAGATTAAAACGCTTATGTCTAAAATGATGAGTGAAGATGCTCGTAGTTATGAAAATGGCTTATTTTTGTAACCGCAGGCTGCTGAATGAGAGACAGGTGGGGAAACTAATATGAAACTCCAGATCTTGAAAACTTCATACAGGCTGGGTAATTTTGGGACTGCAAGCAGTTATGGTGAAGAAATTATTGCTTCTGCCTGCTTGTGGCTGACCCCGTATCGCTTTGCTAACACCATGGAAGATGAGGTGGAAGCTGTTCAATTGCCTTGGAGCTTGGCTGGGGAATTTTGGATTGCTGTGCCCTCTGCTCCCTTCTTTTTCTGTTTCTTCCAAGAACACGCATCTGTGCTTCTCTGGGACAAGGTCCTGCTCTGAGATGATGAATGACTGACCTTATTGCAGATCTTCTGCAATCCTTTGATTCTGAATGTGGCTTTTGTTTGGTGCATTGAGCCACATTTTGCATCCAGAATGCTTGGCAGAACACAAAGTCCATCCTTTGTTTTGGATAATGAGTGTTGAATATTTTAATGAGTGTTTCTTAGTCTAGTCAGTGTCAAGTACCGTTTTGGGAACAAGTGACTGAGCTAACCTCTGAGCCTTGTCCAGTAACAATCCGTTTATTTATAGCATTTCACAAATGCTTTAGGAGTTCTCTATGAGCAATTAATACAATTAAAAAAAACCAACCAAACCCAAAGCAAACAACACACCAAACCTCCCAAGATCAAAAAAAACCCCAAGCCTTCCACCCTCAGTATGTGTGCAGATATAATTTATATAAAACAAACAAAAAGTTCTCGGTATTGCTGTATTTCCCCCCCTTTATATGGGTCTCTTCTTTTACATTGTGAAAAAGATAAGCATATTACATTAAAAGGGGAAAAAATGCTTTGAGTATTAACAGCATTTCCACGATACAAATGCAGCTACCAGTGCGTTCTGGCTGCCTCCGGACCGAGTGCATTGCTCTCCGGTCTGCACCCTGAAAATAAGATGTGGATCTAAACGCTGCTAATCCATGCTAAAGAGCATATGGATAAATGAATGCTGACACAGCTCTGCAGTTGGATAACTTACTGTTTAAAAACCACAGTAAACCATTTTTTAACTGTTTAACAAGTATTTTTCCTCCAAGCAGAAGTAATGTATTTTTTACCCAGTCATGTTGATTTGCTAGTGATGAACTCACTGTAATTGATTATTTTGACTGTGCATGTTAACTCAGGTGCAGCTCTGGCATTTTTGAGCAGTGATTGTATGTCGTTTAATTAAGAGATGTAGTAACTACTCTTCTTCCTCCTGAAAAGCATCTTAAACACATGTATGCACAGGAAGTAACTTCTGTAGCTAAATTACTTTATTTAGTCTCCTTCGTTGGTCATGTTCTTGTTAATATTTTTCTTTTTTTTTTAACTACACCTATTTTTCACAATACCTGAACTTTGTTCACACCTTTGGCTGTTCAGGATGTATCCTTGTATGTCAGTGGACACACTAGAGAAGGGAACGGTTGAACTTCATTGTGGGATTTGCTGTCCTTCCAGCCAGGACAGTCCGCGTGTGCTCACTGCTTAACTTCCCGAATCGAGTCAGTCTAAGCCTGAGCTTAGGTTTTCTCATTCTTTTATGAAACACCATAGTCTTCAACTGTAAGACCTTGCTAGCCCTGGAGTGTACATTTAAATGACAAATACTCTTTGCAAGCAAAAAAAGTCGTCTTTGTCAAGGGGCTGCTGTGTTTTTAGAGCGAGTAGGAAAGAAAGGGGGAGAAGGAGGTGGAACACAGTGCAAGGATGTTGGGAACGGTGAGAGCACGACCAGGACAGAGGAGCCTGAGCACTGGACGCTGGTGGTGAGAGTGGATCCCTTCTCCATCAGCCTGGCTTGGGCACTGGATTGAGTGGCGGGAGTTTCCTCCCCTAGTCTGGGCAGAGAGTGTAACAGGAGCGATCCATCCCCCAAACCTGGAAATCCTTGGGGAGCAGAGCTTGTGGTTGGGTTTGCCTTAAGGGAAAAGAGGTACAGCTGGAGGATATGACTTGATGGGTTTTTAAAAAAAGAAACTTGATCAGGATGGAAAAGAGAGGCCAAAGGAGTGAACTGCTGGGTTGACTGACAGCAGCGCTCGTTGAAACGTTAATGTCTTTGACAGAGTTTCTGCACCAGGGAAGACTGGAAACTCGTGCAGTAACATTAATTATTAACTCCAGTTGAGAGCTGGAAGATTTAATTTCATTTCTGGTTGGATAATAGGATGATTCAGGCAAGAAAACAAATTGTGTCAGAAAATGGAGTCTTTCTCTGAAAACTTGACATTCCTGGTTTCTGCTCTGAGCTGGAGTCTGCTGCAGTTGAGCTATTACAAGAGTTAAAAAAAGTAACAACTACCAAAAAGGTGAAAAATACAGGCTGAATGCCCTTCAGACATCAGGCTTGCAGTGTCTCCGGAGGTCTGGAGTCTGTCTTTGGCCTCTGGCTCTGTATCTCCTCCACCTCTCACACCGTTGTCTGGTGTGCCCCCTGGCAGACTGAGGAGCCGTGCGCTGCTCCTGCGTCTCGCTGCATCTCCAGGGAACCCGAGGGACGGAGAGGGAAAGGAACCTGCCAGGGGCTGGAGCTGGGGCTGTAACAGGCTGTCTCGAACCAGTCAGGCACTGGTCTCTCCTGGGGCCAGGTAGATGCTGGTCAGTGGTCAAACATAGCTGAGGGGCTCTGCAGCTTGCAGTGTCACCGTGCAGCAGCTCCTGGCTCTCCAACGGGCCTTGCCGAGAGCAGAGATGTCTGTCCCGGTCCACCTTGCTCTCTGCATGTATGGGTTTAGTGGGAATTAGGAGTTAATGCTGCCGCATACTGTCTTGAAGCAATCTGTGATAGCATCTCCTGGTCTGGGGTGCTGTGGGCTGTACCATGGACCCTCTGCAGGAGTTGCTGCCAGACCCGGTCGGCGGAGGGACCGAGCCCTGTGCCAGCGCTGCAGGGATGCCTGCAGACCGCGTGGTCCAGCCCCGCTCGAAGCCGGGCAGCCTCAGAGCAGGTTGCCTGGGGTTGTCTCCAGTCCAGGGTCGCTTGTCTCCAGTGGTGAGGGCTCCACAGCCTCTGGGCCCAGTCCCAGCCCTTAACCACCCGGTGATGTCATAGATGCGTCCTTTTACTTCGCTGGGATTTCCCTTGTTTCAACTCGCGATGGTTCCGACTTGGCCTTTTGCCGCAGTCTCTGCGAAGGCGCGGACTGGGTTGTCCCAGTTCGGGGCGTGCACGGATTGCACGCAGCATGTGCAGTTCCCGTTTGCCGTGTGGATGGCGTGTGCCTTCCCAGTCTGCTGTATTGCAAAACAGACCTCTTTTCTTCAAATTTCTTATTGTTACAGTTCTTGTAGTGTTTTGTTTTATGAATGTTTCATTTGACTGTGTTAATCATGGGGCTCCTGCAGACTTTCTTCTCTCTCCACCCTAGAAAACAAATTGTTTCCTTTCTATTTTGGTGAAACATACAGTAATTGAAAACATTTTCTTTCAGGCAACAAACACACACCTGTATATATATATATGAAAATACAGATGTTTTGCATTCACCTGATTTAGTGCAGTGTTTTCCTGTAGCCAGGTAAATCTGCTGAATATTTCATGTACTCTAGTTACAGGACACCAAAGAAACTGGTGAAGCTCACCAAAATGCATGGATCCAGCTCCCGATCAAATGCTGGGATCATAGCCTACGTTTACTTTTACAGGCTTGCTAGGAACCAAGTTTCAGACGAGGTCTTTTTGTAGTAAATTAATACACTGAGCACTGAAATTGTAGATTAAGGTTTAGTGCCAGCAATGTTCACTAATCTTTCTAAAATTGCTTTCAGATACGTCTTTTGGATTTGTTAGCACTTCACGTTGTTTTTTTTTTTTTTTAACATCTTTGCTTATTTTGCCTTCACAGCTCAAACCAGGATGAATAGGAATACATCACGTGACACCTAACAGTTCACCGTAATGTTAGTTAAGCAGTAGTCTTCTATGGTACTGTCCTTCGTATGCTTCAAGTGAGCACTGCTGAATGCATTGCCGTGTTACAGTAAATGTAATAATCCAGGATTAATACTTTATGATTAGGAGGTGTAGTGATCGATGTTACAAGCATACTTGATCTCTGGTATGAACACAAGAGAAAAATCAAACTATTTAAAAAAAACAACCTCACAACTTGGAACTTTCTTTACATTTTGCTCTTTTCTAAATTTTGTTCTGTTTTCAAGAGCTTTTTCCCTCCTCTTGATGCAAACTGCGTGTGGGATCAGTCAACCTCGTGTATTATCTGTCCCGTATTTTGTTTGTGCGTCTCTCCAGAACCTTTTGGAAACTAGTTTTGTTTTATGCATTCCAATGAACCGAGTTACTGTACGTCTTGCCCTCTGCTGAAGCAGTGTTAGATCTTCAGAGCAACAGACCCTAATAGTGATGGACCTGTTCACATTCTGAAAAATGTGGATGTACTGCAGCACTTCAGCCTTGGTAAATATTGTAAGAAGCTCTCCTTTTCAAGGAATTTGAGGCTCTAAGAGTCTTGTTGGCATTTTCGTGTCGGTTAGCGTAGTTTTCCTGCTATCAAGGCTATTTCAGCAAAGCCTATTGAAGAAATTGAAGCAGGTGGCGCAGTGGTGGAATAGGCAGTGGTGCCACGGCGGTTGGTGGGTCTCTGCTCTTGAATAGGCCGGCGAGGTGGTCTGGGTCAGAAGTCAGCCTCCAGTTCCCATTTATTGTTGGGTTACGTTTTTACTGAATGCGGGTTCTGTCATTAAACAGTGCAGCTGTGATAAAGCTGACTGTTTATGGTCTAAAATCATTAAATATCTAACAAGAATATAGACTGTGGTTACATAAACATGCTTGTGTGATCAGCTGGCCACTAACTGGGCTACCGGAATGAAGTACAACTAAACCTCCCCTGTTTGATACCAGATCTTCTTTTGTATGATTTGTATGCATAATTGGCCTTTCAAAAATGGCGAAAAGTTTAGTAGGTATTTGAAACGTATGTGTCCTTAAAAAAAAAAAAAGGAAAGAAAAAAATCTAAGCTGATGACCAGCACCATCCTTGTGAATGTACATTTTCTGTGCATAAAACTGTAAGATGCCAAGCTTTTTAGTTGTCTGCAGCCACTTCCTAGGTTTTTCACTACGGAAGCGTGAATATCGGTGTATGACATGACAACAATCAACACTGGCTTTTTTTAATCACAGCTCTCAATGTCCTTGGAGTTTAAAAAAAGAAGATAACAGAATTTTCATAAAACTTACTATAGACATCCTTTGTTTAAGGCATCCTATGTGCACAGGAAGCAGTTGCTTCTCTGAAACATAAATATCTTGAAGTTTGGTCTATCAGAATACGCGTATGAAAATAGCATCTCTTTGAAAATGGAAGTATCTCCCCAGAGAGTGGTCGGAGGGGGGAAATCCTGATGACTTACCCCTAGACTGGTCTGCAGCAAACTGGCAGAATCCTCACTCTGAGCGTGCAGTGTTGGGAAAGTTGTTACCCAAGACTGATTTTCAAGCTATTGTATGAAACGATGGAAGCTTTAAAGTTGCATTTCGAAGCATGTGAAATGGCAGGGATAAAATACGGGTTGATAACGAGCATAACGTGAGATAGAAGGGCATCGTTTCCTTATGAGGTTGGTTGGCTTTTTCTCCTTAGCTAGTGAATAGTCCATTCTTAAGAACTTTTAACTGTTGACCATTGCGGCTCTTAAGGAAGACCTTTGAAATACATTAATCTGAGCTTTAGTCCCACTCTTCTTGAAATGTTTGGATCTCCAGCACTGGTCATTACCCGCCGATGAGTTTCTGAGGAAATGCTTTTGTGACCCAGGAGGTGTAACACAGCACAGCTAGAGGCAAGCGTTCCCAGCAGTAGCAAGAGCCGTCCTTTGTCACAGCAGCCTCCGACTACGCGCAAATCGAAGTTGCCCTTTGTCCAGCAGCCCAGCGTATATCTCCCTGGAGCCTTGCATGTGTCATTGCCTACAAATAAAACCTCAGCTTAATGTTTTCCTACCGGCCTGATTCGTAACCACAGTTGTCTTAAACCTGTTCTCCCGCCTGCCTGATTCCTAACCACAGCTCTCCTGAAGCTGTTTTCCTGGGAACTCTGTTTTTATCTGTTTCCAAGTCATTTGTAGTAGAATTATTATTTCAATGGGAAAACACTGCCTTCCCCTTTGTGCCCCAGTCTAATTTGCTGTTTGCCAGCAAACTTGGAGATGGAGGTGATACAAAGTGGGAGGAGATGCTGATACACCAGAGGGTTGTGGTGCCGTTCAGAGGGACCGGGACAAGCTGGGGAAACGGGCTAGCAGGAGTCTTGTGGGGTTCAGCAAAGGGATACGCACATCCTGCACCTGGGCAGGAATAGCCCAGGAGAGGATGGTCCCGACCAGCTGGAACGCAGCTCTGTGGAGAAGGTCCTGTGGGTCCTGGTGGACAACACACTGGGTATGAGCCAGCAATGTGCCCTTGCCGGTGAAGGCGGCTGACGGCCCCCTGGGCTGCGTGAGGCAGAGCAGTGCAGGCAGAGATGGTGGAGCCTCCGTTCCCCAGAGACATGCAGAACCGACGGCACGGTCCGGCCAGCCTGCTCCAGCTGCCCCGGCTTCGGGCAGTGGGCTTGAATGGATGATCATCTCCAACCTCATCCCTTCTGTGATTCTCTTTGAGGTGATATGTACTGCTTACTGCTGGAGCCTTTCTGATCAATTGGTGGATTTTTGTGAGAACTGGTAGTCTAAAATACAGAGTTAGACCTGCATTTGTGTGGCATTTTGCATAGGAAAAATTAAGAGGATTGTATTAAGTGTCATTCATAATTTTTTCCACATTAAAAAAGTCTGAATTTTAACAGCCTGGTGGATTTCATCGTATCAAAAACACTGCTTCAAGATGTATAGTGTTTAAAAAAAAAAAATTTACCTGTATCGGAGATTGGTTTAGTGAAAGGTAAAAACCTAATTGTCGTGCTAGAGGAGATGCTTTGAAAACAAGTCTGTTGCGTCCTTCTGTGACTTCTTGCTGCAGGCTCTTAATTGGGAATTTAGACCATTCTTTGTTATTGGGCAAAATCGTTAGACGTTCACTGGGGAATTGGATTTTTTGTGTTTCTCTTTTCACTAATAAGTTTTGAAGTACTGCTCTCTTCTGTGTGCTGGAAAGTAATAGATCTGTCCGGACATTGACCCGAGGATAATGAATATCTGAAAGCAAACCAGCTGGCCTTGTTCCGCTCTCCGGCTGGCAAAGCTTTTACGAGTGTTAGGGCCAGTGTAATGTAATCATCCTACATGTAAAAACATCCTTCCTTTATTTTATGGTAGTTCATACTTGAAGGGCTATTTTTGCATGCCAGAAAGTTAGTTATTTGTTTAAAAGCTTGAGGTTTTAATGAATCAGCTGAGTTTCTGTATCTGCTAAGGGGAGGAAAAAAGTTACTGTCAGATTTTCCTTTATGAATTTTCTGTTTAAACTTGCAGTAAATTTTCAGTTTGGCTGCAGATGATCTTGGTGCCGATCTCTGGTGCAAGATCAGGGTTGGGTGGTTGTTGGTTGTGTTTTGGGTTTTTTTGTTTCCTTTTAAAACTAAGTCAATAGAGGAGAGTCACTTTCAGGTCACAGACTTCTGCCAATGTACCAGTAACTCCTAGTCAAAGCTTTGGTCATATTCTTAATAGCAACATGTAACAAATGCTTTTCCCGTTTCTTTGCTCCTACCGAAGATTATATACCTCTCTTGGCTCGTCCAGGGAAAAGCGAGTTGAGGGTTCCTTCAGAAAGAGAATTTCCTATAGAGATGATTCAGCAAACGTACCTTCCTTTCTCACGCTACGCTGGTTTTTACTTTCCGTTGAGGTATTTACCGCAAAATGGTGCTAAATTAAGCAGATGTGTGTGATCGTTGTGCTTTTTATGGCAAACTTGTTGCTATTGCAGGCTTCTCGGGTGTAGTCCTTCGTGTAGTGTGAATGAGAGGAGTAGGGATTTGGACCAGTGTCTGCCTGTTTAGATGGAAGCGCCAAGAAAATGGAACTCCAAGTAAGCGCCGAGTCTGAGCCCACAGTGGGAGCAGGCGAGGGGAAGGCAGTGAGCAGTGGCAGCCCCGTTGGTGGGGTTGTGTCTCCTCCCCAGCCTCCGCGCAGAGCCCTGCGGGGCTCGGAGCCCTCCAAGGGAGTCAGTCTAATGAACCTTGCCTGACTTACTGTGATTGTCATGGCCTCTGCTGTCAGCTGGAGGCGGGAGATGGGAACCGCTGGCGGTGTTAAAAAATGGGAAGAAAGCTGTTGGGTAAGAATTTTTTTCTTTACTGGCACAGCTGGATCTAGAAGACATCTGTGCACAGCCTACCTGAGAGTTCCGTGAATTAGGCTGTGCAGAAAGCAACGTGTCGGTTAGATGAATTCCTTTAGCAAGAGGTATAAATAGGTCTAAAAGTTAAGTAAGGAGAAAAAAAGTCTTGTGTGGTACAGCAGCTCTGTTAATTTAAAGTTCTTTTGCGTTCTCTTAGGTATTTGTGAAGACCACAGGTGACCTCGTTCAACATGCTTGCTAAAATTGCTCAAGTATATCTAGCTGCGTGGAGTTCAACTGATTTTTATAAAACTAGATCGCAATTCACCTGGAACACTTACTTTTTTTTTTAAACATGCAGTAAAAATACCTTGTAAGCAGATTTTCATGGGGGCAGTACTGTGATCGGAGCCTTTTTCTTAGTAGTGTGGTTTCAGCATTGGACTGGGAGTTTTGAAGTCACAGAATCGTCAGGGTTGGAAGGGACCTCTGGAGATCATCTAGTCCAACCCCCCCGCCAGAGCAGGGTCACCTACAACAGGTTGCACAGGACAGCGTCCAGGCGGGTTTTGAATGTCTCCAGAGTGGGAGACTCCACAGCCTCTCTGGGCAGCCTGTGCCAGTGCTCCACCACCCTCAGAGTAAAGAAGTTCCTCCTCATGTTAAGATGGAACTTCCTATGTTCAAGCTTGTGCCCATTACCCCTTGTCCTATCAATGGGCACCACTGAAAAAAGACTGCTCCCATCCCCCTGGCATCCTCCCTTCAAGTATTTGAAAGCATTAATAAGATCGCCCCTCAATCTTCTTTTCTCCAGACTAAAGAGACCCAAATCCCTCAGCCTCTCCTCATATGAAAGATGTTCCAATCCCCTAATCATCTTCGTAGCCCT